>JAJEKB010021428.1:0-49873 GCA_022393335.1 Macrotrachela quadricornifera | reverse complement strand
TTATTATTATTATTATTATTAATATTATTATTATTATTATTTACTCGCTCTTTTTTTTTTGCCGCATTATTGCTTTGTTGATTTCTTATGTTGATCTGCTGCATCTTTTTTTTTTCTTTTGAGGGCTAAAATAAGCCTTGTATCTTCCTAATTCACTCTTTTAAAAATAAAAATAAAATAAATTAATTAGAAGAATAATCATAATGATATTATCGAATAACAAATAAATAGTTTTAAAAGAAAACAAATTAAACATTCTTATATGTTTGACTTGCATAACTCGGAATAAAACCATTATAATTTAGACGAGATGTGTTAAATGTTGGATGATGTCGAGAGGTTAATTCAGCATCAGGATGAGCAAATTGAATACTACCAAGGTTTAATGTATTAAAATTGGGTTCACTCCGAACTAATGGGATTATAGCTTGTTTGTGTTGAGCACGACGTTGGTCATATTTCGCCTAAATAAAATAGTGAATCAACTTTAACGTTTTATTAAAAGAACAGTTTCTTTTTTTGTAAATCTACTATATAAAAGGTTTCATTAATAGAGAGCTACAGATCAATTTTATTCTATAGACTAAGCCTCTTGACTCAGCAAAAACTAATGAGAAAATATATCCAACTGTTCGATGGAATTCTAGCGTATAAATCAGCTATATCTAAGACTAAGAAAATTCTAAAACTATTCGAGCTTATGACATGCTTGAAGAGAAGTATGATTACTACATAGGTGTAAGAAAATAGTGTCTTTTACTTTGTTTTTTTTCTATTTCAAGTACTTGAGATTTATAGTTTTCATTTAATTCTGTGATACTGAGATTTTCAGTCCGAGTCAAAAGTGCCATTAATTCTTATAAAAAATAAATCTTATTTTTATGAAAAGTTAGTACACTTCGTAGCGATTAATGTATTGTCCTATTGACTATTATGCTATGAGGGTGAGCATTATGAAGCGTACAAATTATTGATAAATTTTGGATTTTTAGAGAAGTTGATGAGAGAAATTTGAGTTCAAATCACAATTCATATGTACTCAATTGATATAGAAACATATGCTCGTCAAGAGTACGTGTAATGTTCCGTTGTATATGTGAATGATATAAAATTTCGAATTATTATTTAAATGTATTCAATAAGTTAGGTTTCTTTAGAATATCTGGTTTATTAATAGGCAGCATTTTTTAGAAATGCAGATAGCTAAAAGAGATGCAGTAAAAGCAACTGTAAGTATTTTCGGAATGAAATATAAGAAAATGCTTGAGTCATTTAGTAAAATATACACTATGATTGACACTAATATGGTTCTCAAACAAACAGAAAAAGATATTTTATTATTTATTTTTTCTCCTTTTTGCATTAAAGCATAGCCGAAAGAGATTAATCGAATTATTTATTTTTTTTAATGAATATAATTCAATCTCGTAGTATTGATGACAAATATTAGATTTTAAGTAATCTGAGTGAGAAAAAAAAAGTAAAAAATTTTTTCTTTTCTTACATCTATGTGATAATCAGATTTTCATTTAGATAAATAATGAACCTAGATTTGCTTAATTCCATTGAGTTCTATTCCTAGTCAAAATATGAACTTCAATGATGATTAATAGTTGGAGATGTTCGGTCAAATCCAAATTTGAATCGTCTTTTCTGAAATGATTCTCTTTTGAATAAAAGAATTAAAAATAATTGAAGAAGAAGAATCAAAGTATTATAAAATGCTTCTATTTTTTTAATATCTAGATTCAAAACTGAATGCAAATAAGATCTACAGTTAAATCTGAATATACAATCGGCTGTTCATTTCTCTACTTATCATTTACTATATATTAAACTATTTTTGAGAATTTATCTTCTTTAGTTCAATATGCTCAGGATTTTGATTTTAAAATAGAAAATTAACATACCTTATTGTAATACATAACACCAAACAGAGCTAAACTCATGCCAATAACATTTGCTGTTGTTACTGGATTTCTTAATATTAATAATGATATACAAATAACAACAATTCGTTTTGTACTATTCGCAATACTATATGATAATGGTGATACAAGTGAGATCATTGAAAATGCTACAACATTATGTAAAAAATTAAGTATACCATCAATAACTAAATACAAAAATATTTTCATTGCTGGATTATAAGAATGCTAAAATAAAAGAAAAAAATTTTTTTTTTTCATTTTTTTAAATAAATGTCTACTCACATATTTCGGATTATAATATATCTCAACTCCATCATAAAAAAACCAAAACGGCATAAATAGACACCAGGATATTTTTGCTAATAAAGCGAGTAATGCATAATGATGAATTGAAATATCTTTTAATGACTAATCATATCAAAAATAAAGATATAAAATCTATAAAAAGAAAATTTTCTACCTTTTTTGAATAAATAGTTTGTAATGCAAAACCAAATGTTGAAAGTAGAGCACTAATAAGACCGGTCATATTAAATGAAATTTCTGTAACTGTTGCTATAATAACTCCAACAATAATTGGGATAAGTGAAAAATAAACTGGAAAAGTTTGTTTTTCACGTAGAATTAAACGAGATAAAATTCTAAATATTAAAATTAAATTAATCAATTAAATATGTTTTAAATAAAATAATATTTACACAGTAAATAAAGGCATTGTTGCTTTGACTGTATGAGCATAAGAAACCGGTACTTTCCAAAGACTAACATGAGATGAAAATTGTGCAATAAATTTACCTATAGATAATGGAATAATTATTTTTAAATAATAAATTCGATTTTGATAAAGATAATCTGGTGATGGAACTTTCAATAGGCTAATAAATATAGTTAAAATAAAAGAAATTTCTATAAAAAAAAAACTATTCATACCGAAGAAGTGGAATACTTAATATCCATACACTAAAAAGTTGTGCAAGTGAAACTGTTAATGGAAATGGAAAGTCATTAAGTAGTTCTTTTACAATAATATTGCCTGCAGCTGATACACCTAATTTATTGAAAATATTAATAGATATATAAAATTAAAATAAAGAAAAAAATGAATATTTTACATACCATACCAAACTAAACATAGTGAAACGATTTGAAAAGCTTCAAATACTAATGAATCTCGGGATGTATTCATTTTTATATTTTTTTTATTATTCATTAAATTATCTTGATTGTGCTTGTTCGTCTAAACTTAATCATTTTCAGATTTGTTGTCAATAAATAAAAAAACAACTAAAAAACCAAAGAAATGTATCTAAATATGACAAATAAGCAAATAAATAAATATTAACATAACAATTGTCTATTAATCATGAATGTTAATATCATAATAAAAACTTAATTATTTTATCAAAAATAATAGAACTATATTAGTAAAATGATATCATCAATAATAAAACAAAAGGCGAGATATATCCGTACTACGTGTACATGATTGATTCCTTCTCTAACTGTAAAATATGGTCTAGATATTTGTTGGATAGTATTCTAACTATATATTTCAACAGATGTCGTTATTGACAAATTATTGTTACGATTAAAACTTTCTTTTTTTTCATTATAAGGAGTAGTATTTATCTTGATTGTTAATTATTCACAGTCTTTCAAACAAATATTATAACCAGAAACTGAGTACAGTATATAACAGTTACCAAATCTTAATTTTAAGATATATTGTAATTCTACAATTCATTATCTAATTACTTTTTTCATCCATTCAAAAAAGAACGAAGATTTATTATTAATTTAGAGGAACTCTATTTATTACTTTTCATGATTATCCTACAATAAGCGAGATTCAAATGAAATGTTACAAGTAGAATCAATATAAAGAGATTTTCTTTCAAACGTTTTTTGAGATTATAGCTCAGCAGTTCTTAAAAGTACCAGAAATGAGAAATAGAATTGTGGCTTCATTTAGTAAGAATGAGAAAAAAAGTAATTCCAATTTGGTTCTTAAAATATTGTATAAGGCTACAACGATTAAATCATCATAGAGATCGCCCAAAATTTTGACTTCATAATTGTTAAGACTATCAACGGCAAATAATTCATTATCCAGATGCGTACAAACATACATACTGGGTTTTTTAACCAAAAGATTTAAGCTCACGGAAATTAAAATACTGAAAATACTATTAAAAAAACATGTTTCAGATGGTGTCAATTTAGTACAACATTTTCTAGAGAAAAAAAGATACTTACTCTAATTTGATTGAAGTCTTTACAAAAACAGTTTGAGTCAATTCGACTGTATCGTGTAAAAGAGATGAACTTTTTATTTCAAAATCTAATTTAGAGTCAAACACAAAGAAAGTTCTATTTTTGATTTTCCTAGAATAGAATAGAATTATATACATATATATGGAAATGTTCAGATTAGCCGGAGGGTCTATTAATATTTTTTTCTGTTGTAAAGATAAAAAATGTTGGTGTTTGGATCACATGAGAGAGGTACATCGATAGACCTGAAATGACTCGAATATTACCATGTTTTATCCTTACAATAGTAGAGAAAGTTACGAGCTCACAGATCAGCTGGTAGCATTTCTTCATTATTGTAAAGATAAACCATGGTACGGTTCAAGCCAATCTAGGGGATTATCTTATGATCCTCTCTTATATGATCCGGACAATAGTATGTTTTATCCATACAATAGAAAAAAATAGTAATTTTGAATCCTATCATGGAGCACGCCCATATTAAGAAGACTTTAATTTTGTGAAAATATGCTTGTCCTTATTCGATAGCAAGTATTTAAATCTACCTACCAAGTATGAGAAATCAAAATTGAAAATGCTAAAAATTTTAGACTGAAAAAGAAGATGTTCTTAAACTAATCATTATAGTAAATGTCTATGAATAATTGGTATTACGTTTTTTCTTCAATTTATATATATATGGGAATCTATATCATATAAAATCATTATGAAAATTTCCTGAGAAATCTGTAAAGATATCATACTATTCATTGAGAATACTAAGAATATGGTTTTAATAAGTACGAAAAATGCTGTAATATACTCATAAATTTATTCAACAAATGTCTGAAATCTTATTCTATTAGTTATTTTATTTAAAAACTTTGTTTAATGTATCAAATTTTTTTTAAAAAAAAGGTGTTCATCTATTCCTGCCATCTATCAATGAAAATTATTTTTTTGGTTCAAACATTATCGAATAAAATAAATAATTTTCATATTATATTATTGCTTCAAAATTATGTAACATTATTACATTTACTTCTCAAAAAGATGAGAAAATATAAACAATAATGAACTTATCTGACACATCTATATCCTATCCATAATCATTAATTATCTTAAACTTATCAAAAAACAGAATATAATATCTCATTTTTATCCTCTAAGACTACTACTAGTAAATTTCATAAAAATTTTAGATGCAGTCACCTAAAGCTGAAAAACGTAAACAAGAAAATTTAACATGTGACATTTGTGGAATTGAAGTTAATTCTCAACAAATGATGGATGCACATATTCGTGGACAAAAACATATTAAAAAAATGAAATTTAAAGTATTATAAT
This sequence comes from Macrotrachela quadricornifera, assembly GCA_022393335.1. Lineage (NCBI taxonomy): Eukaryota > Metazoa > Rotifera > Eurotatoria > Philodinida > Philodinidae > Macrotrachela > Macrotrachela quadricornifera. The sequence goes on along the minus strand of JAJEKB010021428.1, from coordinate 44,342 downwards.
TCATTCTTAAAATCATCTAATATCTTTCTATGTATTTTTATAGAATGAATCAGTTAATCAAACATTTGATAACATTAATATCGATCAAAACTCAACAGTATCATTAACAACTGAAAATAAACAAAATCAATCTTCGACTATTATTAAACCATCCGTTTCATCTTCAAATAAGAGTGTTTTACAATTAATGAATGAATTAGCAAAATCTAATAAAGTTTATATCAAAAATAATATATAAAAACAAAAAGTATAGATTAATTTTATAGGTAACGGCTAAATATAATTTAATTAAAGAAACTGGTCCAGCACATTGTAAACAATTTGAAGTACAATTAACTGTAGCTGATGAAATTTATACAGGTATTGGTACAAGTATTAAACGAGCACAACAAGTTGGTCTGTATCATAAATACATAAAATTATAATTCTTTTAATTATATATATTCATTTAGCTGCTGAACATGCTTTAGCAGTAACAACATTAAAAAATCCTGAACAAGTACGATGTGATTTAAAATTACTGCAAACATTACCTAAAGAAGAAAGTAAGATTTTCTTCTTTTATTTTAATTGATCTATATAAAAAAAAAAACAAATTGAGTATAATATTAAAATTGAGGTGAATATTCATTAATTTTATAGTTGCAGGCTGATATTATTAATTCATGGCTATTAATCAGTCAGCATGAATTATATACAAACAAAATTTATGAATTTTCTTTTTTATTTGAATAATTGATAGAGAGATAGATTAAAATGAGAATTAATAATAATCTTTGTTAAAATATTTCTGGAGTTTAATCTGCTCAAGATATATTTCTTTTTTGTTATAAATTTTTCTAATTCAATGGGCAGATTAAATTCCAATATAAAGAAAACAAATAATATCATATACTCCCTTTCAATTCATTCAAAAAAAAGAAATAGATAACATATCAAAATTAAATTCATGGTAAGTATATATTTATTTATAATGAGAAAACTTGATTATATAAAAAATCTAATTAAAATAATAATATTTTCTACAATCAAGTTTTTTCTTAACATTTATTTTTACTCTATCATTATTTATTTTTTAGTACATACAAATTCTTCATTACAAGAAAAAATATATCCATCTACAGATCAACAACAAAACAATTCTAATTATGAAAATACATTTGAAAATTTTTTAAATAGAAAATTTAATGAAATAAGTGAATATGATAATGTATTAATTCAATTACATAATTTTGTTAATAATATTGAACAAGCTATGAAAATTGTTTCTGACAAAATGATGCAACAATGTCAAATAAATAATATATGTGTTGTACCACAATCAATAGATAATATTCAATTTAATAATATTGAACAAATCAATCAAGATCCATCAGAATCATATCGGTATATAGTAAAAAAAGAATTTAATTTTTACTTTTATTTAAAAAATTTTTCTTTATAATAGAATGCTTAAAGGTGCAATGAAAGTTTCAATATTAGCAATGCGACTTTTTCTTAAAACTGATTATGAATATTCATTAGTACTTATTTGTGCTAATAAACCAACTATAACATTACTTAATGATATATGTCAAGAATTAATGTTTACATTAAATAATCAATTAGATTCTTTTGAAGAAGAATCAATATCAAATATTTATCAAGTTGAAGCATTTATAAATGATGCTTGTTTAATTATTAAATCTAGTCTTTTACCAAAACATACTATTCGAATTATGTTAACATCACCAGTATTTCATGATGAAAATATTCAACAAAATTTAGTAGAATTAAATTCTGAATCAAATGATATACTCAATAGACATAAATGTTTACAAGCTGCAACTGAAATACGTATGTTAATATTTATAAAATAGAATGTAAAGATATTTTTAAATTTTCATAGTATCGATATACGAATGGCAAGATCTTCTAAAAGTTTTTTTTTTGCGTATATTTTGTATGTAGAACAATACATAGTAAATCTTTTTTTCAATTGTTAAATTATTTCTACCTTCACTTTCAATATTGAGAAATAACTATAATTGTTATATTTCGATTTAAAAGGATCCATATAGTACTACAAAGATGCACAATTTACTGTATTTGATAAGGTTTATCGATAGATTTTTTTAAAAGTCGAAAAAAAAAATAAGAAAAAACGGTTAATTTTTCTATAAATTATGATTAGCTAAGGATATGATTGATAGATCTTTAATATCTAACATATACACTTCGATGCAGTTTCAGTCTTCTACAAGTATAATTTCCTAGAAATTACTTTACTTGAACAATAAGATGTAGAAATTGAATTTTTTTCTATTAAATCAAGGTTGCTACCTAAGTTTGAAGATGATTGTATCGATCTGTCAATCTCAAGGTGATGAAAACGCTGTTAAATAGGAAAAAATACATTTTTGTAAATATCCCTGTAAAAAAATGATAGTTTTTTTTTATCAGGATGATATGAATTACATACTTTAGTATGAGCTCATTGTCTAACCAAATGATATACACTATGTACCTTGTTTAATTCGTCTCAATCTACATCTTGTCATAACGTTCCGATTCATCAGAAGAATTAATAAAAAAAATTATTAAATGATAAACATTAAATTATATTAATCTCTTTCTTTTATTCAGGTCATTCCAATTGGTTTACTCAATATATGCTTAATTATCGTTCTAATTCATTTGTTCTTCGTCTCTTACGTAATTTACAATATAATCAAACTCCTTTATCTGATCTTAATCTTTGGTGTCTTGTATTACTTGTTCATAAGTGTCAAAATCAATCAAAAGATTCAATGACAAAACTTTTTCATGCTGTATTTGCTTGTTTAAGTAGTGGTATATTATTACCAAATCGAATGAGTCCAGGTATTAATGATCCATGTGAAAAAGATCTTATCGATATTATTGATTATTTAACTAATGAACAACGCATAAATATAACAACTTATGCACAACATATTCTTCGTTTAATATCTTTTGGACAATTTGATAAAATATTTTCTATTCAATAGAAAACAGAAAAGATTTTTCTTTTTCGAACAAGACAAAAAATAAAATGATTGTTTAAATAAATAAAATTTCTTTGTCTTTTAGATTTAAAAAGAACAAATGAAACGTTCATATTCATCTTTAAATACATATTCATCAAAACGTTCAAAAATAACTAATGATTCAACAGGAACAAATCCTCCTACATTAACTTCAAATTTAATTAAATTTTTTATTGATCAATCAAAAAATTCTTTTATTAATTATTTTCATATACCACCAATTTTATTTAAACATCAATTATATTCATTAAAATCAAATAATCGTACATTAATTGATTGTGAATTACAAGATATGTTTAATTCTAATCAAATACGTTTATTTCATTCAGATTATGGTATTATGATAATGTTTACAAATGATTATAATTTATTAGTTGAACGACAATTAAATGAAAATAATTATTCATCATTATCAATAGAAAAAAATCGTTTAAAACAACGTTTTATTCAAGATTTATTACCAAATTCAATACGTTTATCAATTGATAAAAATATTTTAGAAAATGATTTTAAATTTAATTCGAATGATATTCATTTACTTATACAATTAGGTTTACTTTTACCAAAACAAATTGATCAATATTGGTTTTCAATACCAAATTTATCATCATTTATAACATGTTTAAAAAAAAGTCGACAATTACTTTTACAAATGTTATCGAGAAGAATATATAAAGAAATTCCAATAAATGAATTTCGATTAAGAGATACAAAAACTAAATGTTTATTAGGATTTGATTATCATATTCATGAACTTATTGGAGCAGATTTAGCACATATTATTAACACACCTACAGGTTCTATTGTTAAACTAGGACCAGAAAAAAATTAGATAAAAAATAACGTGATAATGTATATATTGTTCTATTATAATCTCATTTACATCCGCATTTACTAAATAAAATATAATATAAACGTCTATAATACATATCTCTTTGAATATAAACACAAAAAAAAAATTGTTTTTCAATTTGATAAACAAAAATAATTTCTATAATGTCATGCTTAATAATATTTAATGTCTAATAATTTATATTAATGACTGTATCATGTACTTCATATATGATAAATATGTATGTAATCATAATTCAAAGTTTTCGATTATTCTTTCCTTATAATAAATGCACAATATCAATGATGATTATATCTGTCTCTATTAGCTCACATTTTTAAATTATATAGAATTAGATGAAAAAAGAAATCTGTACTAAACACATTATTTGTACATTTGATTTCCATAGAATTATAGTAATAAGTTTTTATTTTATAACAATATATGATTTATTGAAAAGAATAAATAAAGTAATTCTTTTGCAAATATTTATCTAATACTGAATAAAATCATAGCTATGAAATGCATGATAAAATTGAAACAGTATGGCAAAAAAAAAGAATAGATTACGTTAATACAAATAAAAAGAAGCATCGACAAAAAAATGAAATTAAGCATTGATAATAAATGAAATGAAGCAAAAAAAAACTAAATTTTTTTGAAATACAATAATAAATACTCTTTTCATATGATAACTATGTTTTGGTTGTTTAATTTTTGCTTGATCTTTGTAATGTTTTAATAGCCGGTTGATGCACTGTATGAGGATGATTCATATGATGATGCACCGCCACCGCCACCGATGCTTTGTCCTAAATATAAATGAAGACAATTGGTTCATCTTATTTATACTATGATAGTATTCATTGAAACAAATGCTTACCGACAAAGTTGCGGAATTCACCTTGATCAATAGCTCCATCACGATTGGTATCAGCAGCAAGGAAAGCGGCATCAGCTCCACCAGCGAAACCACCACCAGATGAATAGCCTGATGATTCGAATGATGATGATGATGCACCATAACCACCACCATAGCCACCACCTAAACCACCAGCAACAAGACCAGCTTCAAGACCACCAGCAGCAAGACCACCAGCAGCAAGACCACCACCAAGACCAACACTTGATGATTCAAATGATGATGATGAACTGTATCCACCACCAAGACCAACAGCACCACCCTCAACTCCAAAACCACCTGCAAGACCGACTGCGCCGGCACCAAGAGCAGCTCCTACAACGCCTGGTGGTGACTAGAATGAAACGAAATCAGATGATTATTCTAAAAAAAATAATAAGAATAAGATCATAAACGTACGATATCTTCGACAACACCGGCAGCACGAGCTTGTTGAACGAGTGTGGCAGCATCAAGAAGTGAAACACCATATTGTTGAACGTAAGATGCTGGATTAGCTGCAGTAACACCAAGGCGTTGAAATTGACGGACAATACGAACTTGTACTGGTTCATATTGAATGATAACATTACGTGGAGCAGCGTATCGTACAGCAGCACCAGCACGTTGAACAATTGTGCGTCGTTTAGCTTGAGCTCCATATGGAATCCAACGTTCAATGACGATATCACCTAAAATGAATGATAAATATAATAAGGAGAATGGAAAACAAAACAAACTACTTACGTGGTCGTGGTGGAAGAGCTGGAAGACGTTCGATGATGACTGATCGTGGTGGAACTGGAATAGCTGGTAAAGTGACAACACGTGTTTGAGAAGCAACTGAAGCTGGTGGTACTGGTGGTCTTTCACGAAGAATAAGTGGAGGTGGTGAAGGAAGAGGAGGAGCTTGTTGACGAATGCGAAGAGGTGGTGGTGGAGGTGGTTGAGGTGGACGGACTTCTTTGATGATGAGTGGCTGTAAGAAAAAAAGAAAAATTATGGTTTATCGTGCAATCATGAAAAATAATAAAGATGACTTACGCCTGGAGGTGGGACAGGTGGTGGTTGAAGGAAGCGAACTCTGATATTTTGTGTGTATGTTTGTACACCACCAGCAGCTGGACGGCGGATGATTTGTGGATTTGGATCTTGGAAGAGACCTTGAGCATCAGTAGCATATTGTTGTACTTGGACGTTTGATGCTGATGATTCATAGGTTGCTCCACCAAGACCGACAGCTCCACCAAGACCAACAGCTCCCCCAAGACCAATACCTCCACCAGCAACGAGAGCAGCATCACCACCATATCCAGCGCCACTGGAGTATGATGCAGATTCATAGGTGCTTGCACCACCGGCAAGACCACCACCAACAGCTAATGCTGCTGCATCATAACCACCACCAAGACCAACGCCTGATGATTCGAACGAAGATGATTCATAGCTTGAACCACCGGCACCAAAGCCGCCACCAGCACTAAAGCCGCCACCAGCACCATAGCCACCACCGACAACTAAGCCAGCTCCATCACCAACATTTCTTCCTAAAAAAAGCAATAATTATCACAAATAGATACATGTGGAATGTTTAAAAAAAAGTGACTTACCGACGAAGTTACGGAATTCACCAAGATCAACACGACCATCTTGGTTGATATCGGCTTGTTGAAAAGCAGCATCGGCACCACCAGCACCACCCGATGAGTAGGATGACGATTGATATGAATAGTTAGCCATTTGTAGTTGCTGTACTGTAGATGTGATTACTTAAGATGCTTGTGAAAATAAGTAGTGAAGACTCTGCTGGCGGATCAGTGTTTATATAGGCTCGGTCGATCATGCATGTATAGAGATGAAACAGAATGAGAGAGAGGGAGAGAAAAGACAGTATATTTTCGCTCGAGCGCCTTCTAAAAATGCTTGTCATGGTCGTTTTTTGTACATTAAAGAATGATTCGTCCGCGAAAAAAAATGAAACGCAAAAAAAACGAGAGATAGTATGGGAGAAAAAGCAGGTAGAAAGATACAGTATCAATACCCAATCATAAACCTTCAATTATTACCAACACCACAAAAACAGAACGATTTGTGGCTTGCTACCGCTTTTGTTACCTTGCGAAATAGACAAGTAAACACCATTAATATCTAATTAGAGAACCACAGATATTGAGAAACGCGAGTAAAAGAGAAAAAGACCTGTCTACCTGTAAATATCAGATAATCACAATTCACAGTTGTCTGTCATCAATGACATTCCACCCGTGTTGATATTTATCTCTTAATGATAAATGTCGTAATTTGAATACTCAACAACTTTCAATTGTTAATAAAACTAAAGAATATTTGTCTAAATTTTATATTTATCATTTATTATAATTTATCTTCAAAAACAAAAAAGCAATGTTCAAATTTTTTCATTAGAAACATTCCTATAGGTTTATGTCAATGATATATGAGCCTTGAACAGGTGATCAAATTCATCGTCCTTCTTTTTTTTTGTAACTTATTTCGTCCTTTTTACGATCATATACCTCTTTTTTTGTCTATTTCATAAATGATACCTATTACTAATTTCTTCTAGGACATCATCTGCACCTAGTCAGTCAAGGATATATCCCTATCATCGTTATTCTACAAGGCAAATTTATTCTTATACGAGAATTGTTTTTTTATTAAGTAGCTTGACCATGAAAGGGAAAAAAATGTAATAGTTAAACACATCGTCATATTATGGTTCTACATGTATACGTATACATCAGTTGAAACGTAAATCGTTATAATAATTGAGTAAGCTAACAATACTAGTTTGATCGCTAGTAGTAGTACGAACAACACGTTGACGATCAGCTCGTTCAAAATTTGCTCGAACAAGTTCATAATATTCACCATCAGCTAATACCAATGATATAAGTTTTGTACAACGAATTCTAGAAATAGAAAATTTTTAAAAATTATGAAATTAATATAAATTTACCTTATATGATCAATAAATTTCGAACTATTTTCATTCCATCTTAATGTTTCTTCATCCCATTGAATTTCTAATCGTTCAATTTTTTGACATTCTTGTGCACATGCTTCTAATATTTGATCAACATGAATACGTGTATTTATCTTTTTAAACCATCCATGTGGAGTACCAATTACTAAAATTCTTTAAATAAAAAAAAAACATTATATAGATACAAATTAGAATTTCTTTCCTTCCTATTATTTTGAATGTGAAAATTAATTAGACATGATATTAGTCTTTAAATTATTTGTATAACATACATTTTATGTCAAGTATAGTTTCTACTTTTGTCATACAGGTAAATTATTTGTTTAATAAGGTATGATATAATCATTTTCTTATTAAATACAAAACATCAAAGTAATTATAATTTGTATTATTATTTTCCTAATTAATAATAAAAATTCTTTTTTTTTCTTTCGAAACTAAAGTAATGATTTCTTTTGTTTTTATTTTAAGATAATTTAGTTAAAGTAAATAGTTGAAAAAAATATATTCAACCTTCAATGATGATTTAGACACTGCCTATATTCAAGGTTTGTCATGATCAAATCGTTTAATCATTCTTTCTTAATGAATGATGTATAACATCGATCTGACATTGATTATGATTAAAAAGATAAACTACCTAGCATTTTTCAAATGTTTTATTGCATTAATCCAAAACTGTTCGGTTATTTTCGAATTACCAGCATAAGATAAACCACGTAATTGTCGACCATGACGTTTAAGAAAATTGAAAACCGTTTCAAAATTTAGATTAACTGTATTACTTAAATCAATAGCACGTAGATTTGATAATTTGCCTTGATCAATAAGTTGATCAAGTACCTTGAAAAATAAAACAAGATGAATAACGAAAAAAAACCTATATGAATACATATACTTACTTGATCAGTAAAACCATCACAATTTGGTACTGCTAAATAAGTTAATTTTGGCATTCGTGCAAATATATTTAAAAGGCAATTATCGGTTAATTCAGTTGATGATATATCAAGTTCATTAAGAGAAGATGATTCCCATTCAGCTGTTAACATTCCATTATCTTCAATACCTATGTATTTTTAAACAAAAATTAAAATTAAAATTAAAAAAGATCTTGATTATTTTTATACCAGTATTTTGAAGAAGAAGACAATTTAATTTTTTACAACGTTGTAATAAATTTTTAAAACTTGAACCTTTTATACGTGTACAAAAATTTAATGCAAGACATTCAAGATGAATACAACCAGATGCTATTATTTCTATATGATTATCATCGACAAAAAATATACCATATAAATTGATAACCTATAAATTATGATTTATATTTGAAATAATAATCGAATTCGACTCACTCGAAGATTTGGTGTTTGTGCTTTAATTTTACTAATATTAATTGTTTCATAGACTTCTTCTTCAGCTTCATTAGATTTTTCAATAGTACCTTGAATAAATATTAAATTTATTTTTAATAATTTTCTCATATAATTTCTTTTTTCTTTTTACCAATAATTTGTAAAATTTCTAATGATGATAAATATGTATAAATACGTCTCATAAAACCTTCAAGAAAAATAACTTCTGATAAACAAATACAAAGCATTTTAAGATTGCATGGAAATACATTTAAATCATTAAAATCATGTAATTGCATAGCTGTTGAAAAATCTAATGTTAAATATTTTAAATTTGGACATTTATTAGCTAATTCATGTAAAACATCAGCTGTTATTAATTCCATAGGTAATTCAATATATTGTAATGATAATGAAAAGCGATGACCTATTAAATTAAGAAATTGATCAAGATTTCTTACATGTAAACCATGATATTCTGGTCGAAGAAAAACAGCTTTCCATAATTTAGAATTTTGGCTTAAGGCACGCCATAAACGACAAACACGTGCACAACGTAATAATTCAGTATGTGGTAAATATGAAAAAATAGCAAGTAAAACTTTTTCCGGTAATGCATTAAAATCACGCTAAAATCAAATAGAAAAAAAAATGAAAAAAAATATTTTTAAAAAATTTTTATTCGCATTATTATTATTTTATTTCTATCACTTTAGTTTGTCGTTTCAAAATTGATGTTTGATAATCCATATTTGTAAATTTCGTCACTCACTCGTACTCCAATTGTATATATATGTAGAAAGATACGAAGAGAGAAGCAAAAGAAAGAAGAGTATTAACAGCGTTTGTTTGTGCACATAACTCATATTATCATTGTCGGTGGTTGCTTGTTGTTGTCGTCTATTTTTCTTCGGATAATTAACACACACACACGACCGAATGAGATCGATATGGGCACATATATAACAATAAGAATTCCATAATAATAAATTACCTGCATGTCGCGCATTGGCATACAGCTGGTTCGCTTCTTAGAAAGCTGAATCGTACAGCTATCCATTTCACAGTCAAATGCTGTTACTAATGATGATACCGTTTGCTCTTCTACACATTTTTTAGTTCCTTTATTTTCTTTTAACCAAACACAGATGGTATTTCCGATGCCTATTTTTCCAGTATCATTTGTTCTATGTGTCTTTCTAGTTCTTTTGTTTTAGTTATAAATATATATATATGTCTTTTTTTTCTGAGCAAATAAAACCCATTAGTATTTTCTACACGAGACTTTTATACCATATTCATACAATTGCAATTTGGGATCAGAAGGCCTCTTTTTTTTGCTGAATAATATAAATTGCTTGATTCTTCGGCAAAGATAGACAATCTATTTCTACAATAAGTCGCATACAAATACAAATGCAACTACTTATTGGCATTTCCTTGGCTTTTTTACTGTAGAACAGATAGTACATGTCTATCAGAAGGAAAAGAAATACATAGTATTGCAATAAGAAATCCGCTCTTATGTCCTATTTAAGCGAGAAAAAAAAACAAATGTTGTAGTCGAGAAATGACACTTATCTTTGACATCTTATCATTTTTTTTCTAAAAGAAATGATAAATTTTTTATGTAATGTTTTTCTCTAAAGATTCGATTGGATAGTTTTCTTTCATATAAAACAGATCTAATTAGCATTATAACATTAAAGTATATCTGTTTTTATTTTGAAATTACAAGTAATATTAGTCAACTATTATGGATAATTAACTATATATATCTAATAACAATATTTTAGAAAATAGCAATATTCAACTCACTTTTAATCGACGTCGAGAACGTTGATGTGTAAGATGTCCAACATCTTGATGTAAATAGTCATCATTTTCCCCATCAGCAATCAAATGATCTATTGCTTCATGTGCAACGATAGAAAAAGCGCCTGTTGCACTCGTTAATGTGAGCCGTCGCGATTCCATGATAAATTTTTGCCTCTTTTTTTTCACACTAAATCAATACTAATCCATCATTTGTTTATATCTTGATATCACCGATTTATAGTTTGTACAATGAAAGGCCATTTAGGCGGGTGTAAGAAAAAAATGATAGAGTAAGAACAGGAAAAAAGCAAATAAATGAGGTTCTTCTCTAGTTTCATCTATTTCTTTCTTGTTCATGATAAGATCATAGATAGCTTATATACTATCACAAAAGAATATAAAATGTCTTACAAACAAGTAATATATTATTGGCATATAGAGTGTACAATATATCACATACATGTTGACAGAAATTTCCAACACCTCATCATATATATGCCACATTAATAGATTGAGAGATAATCATGTTTATTTAGAACAGGACATAATTAACCATGTAAAGACATTAAGATTGAAAGATAATAATTTGCATTAGAAATAAAATAGACTTTTTCTCAATATATATATTTAATGATAGTATATGAATTTTATACTGTAGTGTTGGTACAATACGTAAAAGAAAATCAGGTTAATGTGTCTTAAATTAATGAAGTTATTTGCTAGTGAAAAAATAAACAATGCGTACAACTAATTGATAAAAGATATTACATGGTTGATGATTCTCATCAAAACAAATTATATTCTTATAACAATATTACATCTGTTATTAAGGATGTCTTCACCTCTTTTTTCACCACTTCTATTTCTCGAAGAGGACACAACTGATCAGGCTGAAATTTTTATCACAGATGGAAAACCTAATATAAGACAATGAGTATTCGAAGAAAAGAATGTTACAGATGATTTTCAAGTTCTTTTTTTTTGAAAAATCCAGTTTTCCATAGGACTGTATCTGAACACATTACAATCTTCATCAGAATTTATTCAATTGAACTGAGAAGTTTTTCAGAAATACTTTATACTAAATCCTACAATAGAAGTCTTTATACTGTCCGTGAGAAAAATGTGGTATACTAAGGTCAAATTAAAGCTCTCACTGCCAAGCTAATGAACTTGTAATATACGCTGCATTTGACTTGTCTAGAGAAATATATTCGTTTTCGACGGTAGTCATCATTCAAGTATATAGAAGCATTAGGATAATTTACATTAATTTTTTATACAATCAACTCATAAGGAAACATATTGAGAAGTTCAAAACATTTAGACTCTATCTTTTGATGATAAGTAGATCTGAATGAGGTATGAAAAAATTTAAAAGAATATGTATCCTTAGGGTTTTCTTTCCAAAGTTATAACTATAGTAGTAAATTTTAGTCTATAGATTGGTATGTATGAAAAAAATTGAATGACACTATTTTGAGCTAAATTCAAGTTCACAGCTAGATATGCTCGTGATTAGAATGTACTGAAAGTTTCAACTGAAAAAATCTTCTTTTCACTAGATTTTAATTCTCAAACTTACCATGTATGGTATGAAAGGTAGTAAAGTTATTGGTCGACGTATTTTTGTCGGCAGATTATCGTCGAAAAAATTTTTATTGACATATTTTTGTCGACAAAGTATTTTGTTGACAGTTCTTCTTCAATATACTCAAATGGGACACACATGATTATAATATAATCAACTTAATTTTATAAGGAAACATTCTTTATAAAACATAAATATTATATGATAAGTTTATTGACATACCCAAAAAAATAAATCAACAAAGTTAATTAGAATATAAGTTTGAATTTTTACCTCCTCGATGAAACAATTGAGAAGAATAAAATAAGTATCTTCTGATGAAATATTCTATCAATGAATAACATAGAATTTGTGTGAAAGATGCGCAAATCTTAAGTTTAGGAATTTAAGATCTAGTGAAAAGAAGATTTCTTTCTAGTGAAACTTTTAGTACATTCTAATCACGAGCATATCTAGCTGTGGACTTGAGTTTAGCTCGAAACAGTGTCATTCATTATTTTCATACATACCAATCTATAGACTAAAATCTACTACAATAGTTATAACTCTGGAAGGAAAACCTAAAGATACGTATTCTTTTAGATTTTTTCATACCTCATTTAGATCTACTTATCATCTAAAGATAGAGTCTAAATGTTTTGAACTTCTCAATATATTCTCTCATGAGTTGGTTGTATAAAAAATTAATATAAATTATCCTATTGCCTCTATATACTTAACTAATGGCTACCATAAAGAACGAACATATTCCACCGTATATTTTAAGTTTTTTAGTTTGACAATGAGAGCTTTAATTTGATCTTAATATACCGCATTTTTCTCACGAACAGTGCGAGCATCTTCATCGTTGGAAGTAATGTTACATACCTTCAAATATTCGTCTTTTTTTCTGTTTATGACAGAAATACATAAAGATTTAGACCTAAAAATGGAATGTTATCTTCTAGAATCCTATAAATTCGAATAGAAAGGTCAAACATGTAAATGATCGATTGTATCTCTAAAGAATATTGCCAGATATTTTGTGATAAAAATTCCAGCTTGATAAGACAAGATCAGAAGAAAATCGTTAGCAAATCAGAAATTGAGAAAATTCATGTTTTGCGTTACATTGAGATAAAAAAGAAAAGAATTTTGCTATGAGTACCATATAAAAATATTTTTTAAATTCAATATCTCTCTAACGATAAATCATTGGTATATAACATAAATCGATATTCATACAGTAAATCCTTACAAAAAGTGTTAATTTATAAGAAAATATAATTTTAACCGAGTATATATTCAACATGAATACGTTGAATTGCAATATATATATGACGATAATCAACATATATTGCTTTTATAAAAGAAAAAGTCGAATAATTCGAGTCTCAAATTGATAGTTTGTACTGCTATAACATGATTGTCACGTTAAAAAGCATTGTCCCTTAAAAAGTATTCATCAAGATTACTTATAAGATTCTAAACGTTGAACTTATTATAATCGTTTGAGATATGATACGTTTTTATGTAATTCTTAACAAATTCTATAAGATGTATTCACTTAATTGTTTAATTCAGATACTAATCTACAATGCAACAGTAATCGTTACACTGTTCATGTATGATTCTCCGATTGAAAATATCATGGAACAGCATGTTTGACGTAAGAAAACTAAAGACAACAAACATAATGTAAGTTAATATGCTACATAAAATATAATTGTATTTGAATGTTTCTCATCATAGATTACCATATATCAAACAATTTAATTGGATATACTTGACGCATAAATTTTACAGTTTTGTTCTTCATCTAATTGATTAAAGACCATACGAGTATACTATGCAGTGGTTTCATTTAACCAAACTAGATAGTTGTCAATATTATGCTGTTTCTTCATATGCAATCAATATTTTTTTCATTAATATATTTACTTTCAATAAATTTATTTATAGTAAAAATTGAGTATTATCATAGTTTATGCTATCTCATTTTTCTTGATTGTCTTTTTTGATGCTGTTCTTTTTCAAAATGTACAACTAATGAATTGATATTTGATAAGCTTTCTAACATCATATAATTTAATGTTAACTGAAAATTGATCTTATACATGGTAGTTGTCAGCATATCATTCAATTATTGATTTGTTATTTTAGCTATAAATACCCATTGCGTGTCAAAAATATGGTTATACTATATCCTACATATCTTTTTTAACATATCAAATAGTTATTTCTGGTATGTTAATTTTTTTTATAGTAATCATGCTTTATTATATTTGATACTATCTTTTCTTTATTGATTTATCATTTGACTGTTCAAAAATATGTTGATTTAAATAGAAAAACACAGTTAACTCTATACTAATGTTTCAAAATAGAAAATCATGACTAAACATTTCGAAAAATTTTTATGCATGTTAATTAATTAATTAATTAATTATGCATTATCATTCTCTGGTGACATCTTCATGGAATCGTTAGCTTTTAATTAATTGAAAAAATTTTCGACGATTCGTTAAATTCTTTAACCAAAGAAATAGAATAGATAATATCATTTAAATTTAAATCTATGAATTAAAATTATTTTAATTAGTTTTATATAAAAAAAAACAACACATTTAAACTAATTAAAAATGAAAATATTCGTTGATCAACTTTTAAATGTAATTATTTTTGTATAAGAAGTTTAAAGACGATTAAAATGATGTATTTCTTAATTAATTTTCCTTTTCTTTATATTAAATCCTTGATATTGTTCATTTTCATCCATTTTATGAGTGCGTGTTATTTAATTTCTTATATTTTTTTCTTGTCCCAAAAGCAATATATCAAAGGAAACAAAAAAGGAAATCATTCATGATTGATGTAAAAATATTATATTCATTTCACAATGTCATTCGAGAAAGATTACTAATAGACCTTTCTTCTTTCATGTATTTTCAATTTCCTTTTTCCTATGTTTAATATTACAGATCACTAAAAAAAAAATGATGTGCACATTAAATGAATAATATCGTAAGATGAAAATCATTCCTACTTAAGTAAGTGTGTCTTTATTTTAATAAAGGCGAATAACTCTGTAGCAACAGCTGGTACAGTAATATTGTAAATATTTTATATTCTTTTTTTTTCTTATCTGTCAAAGAAAAGATATTTTAATTTTATATTATTTTGCTTATTTCTTTTTTTGTTTCTTTTTCATAGACGATAGTGGCAAACAAATCAATCAAGAAAATTTTTCCGTTTAATTTAATTAGCATATATTATTTATTAAATGATAAGAATTTGTCAAGCAATTTCTACTTAACATTTTATTTTATCCGGATGTCAGCATTTAACAAGCAAAGATATTCATCTCGTTTATTGATATGATTAGTTGAGAAAGAATGTGTCCATGACGTTCGTTTCTTCAATTTTTTCTGTCGATTATCCAACACGTAAGAAAGATTTTGTCTTGTTTATATTGTGATTTAGCTTGTTGAAAAAGACTAGTTTATGTGACAACAGATTTTATCACTTAACTTTCTCATACAATCAATCAGAAATAGCAAAATTTATGCTACGAAATATTTGATTTTTTTTTTCATCTATTTTCTGACAGTATTTTTCAAAGAATAGCCATTCATTTTAGAAATAAGTATCATCAAACGTGATTTCAGCACAAGTATAGTTGAATTAACTGTATACACATACATAACTGTTATGCCTAGTATTCTTTATCATGTACGCCGAGGGCTGGACAACATCCCCAAAAGTCGTGAAATTGTTCCATTTTCGGCAGAAATGCTTTACCCCCACAGATTCAAGAAGAAATGCTTCATTAAAACAATTCCAGAAATTAATGGTATTGTCTTTCACCCAAAGAAGAATTTCAAGCAGAATCCCATACCAGCTAAGAGCAGTCATAAAAATTCTAGTAGAACTCGAACATCCATATCTGTCCTGACAAGCAGAAATTTGAAAGACATAGTTAGATATTCATCATTTTACTTTTTCATCCTGAGGCCACTCTCAAGCAGAAATTGATTTTTATCAATAGAAACGAAAACAATTCTAGGAGAAATATAACAACCATTTCTCCTCTCATAAGTAGAAGTGTAAAAGACATAACGAGATATTCATCATTTTACTTTTTCATGCTAAGGAGACTTTCAAGCAGAAATGGATTTTTATCAGCAGGAACGAAAACAATTCTAGGAGAAACATAACAACCATTTCTCCTCTCATAAGTAGGAGTGTAAAAAACATAGTAAGATATTCATCATTATTCTTTTTTATCCTAAGGGAAGTCTCAAGCAGAAATGGATTTTTATTAGCAGAAACGAAAACAATTTCAGTAGAAATCAAACAATCTTTTCTTCTCTCACAAGCAGAAGTCCAAAAGACTTAGTGAGATAATCATCATTTTACTTTTTCATGCTAAGGAAACTTTCAAGCAGAAATGGATTTTTATCAGCAGAAACGAAAACAGTTCTAGGAGAAATCAAACAATCTTTTCTTCTCTCACAAGCAAAAGTCTAAAAGACATAGTTAGATATTCATCTTTTTACTTTTTCATCCTGAGGCCACTGTCAAGCAGAAATCGATTTTTATCAATAGAAACGAAAACAATTCTAGGAGAAATACAACAACCATTTCTCCTCTCATAAGTAGAAGTGTAAAAGACATAGTAAGATATTCATCATTTTACTTTTTCATGCTAAGGAGACTTTCAAGCAGAAATGGATTTTTATCAGCAGAAACGAGAACAATTTTAGTAGAAATCGAACAACCATTTCTCCTCTCACAAGTAGAAGTCCAAAAGACATAGTGAGATATTCATCACCATACTTTTTTATCCTAAGGAGAGTTTTAAGGAGAATCGAATTTTTATCACCTATAACGAAAGTAATTCCAGGAGTCATCAAACATTCAATTTTTCTCTCACAGGTGGAAGTCAACGTAATACTTGTAATACACAGTCTTGTCTTTATCTATACTCAGGATTTCATTATTTAACAGATATACGAAACAAAGTTTTGCTTCACAGCTGGGTCCACACAGAATATCTTTGTTAATTCGCTTTTTATGAGCTCTTTAGCATCAGATGAATGATGCTTGACCTATCTAAAATGAATCTATATCCTATTGCCATTTATGCTAGAATGCGACTGAGATGAGCGAACAGAAGTCGAGTAAATTTTTTAAACGAATAGAATATGATAGGCTCATATGGTTCGAAGGGAAGCTAAAATCGTTTTCCTTGAGGGTTTTAAAAAAGGTTTTAATTAGTTGTTAGAAGAGATTCAACTTGATGAGAAGGGTGATGGGTACTATCTCTAACATTTGATAAAATAAAATCGAAAATATTTCTCTAGTTTATATTTTTATTAAATATAATCTGTTCTTTTAGTCATTGCTAAGTATTATTGTACAAAAAAGTGCTATGTCTCAGTAACCATCAAGCACTACCAATCTCAGAAAAAGTTTATCAAATATCGAAAAGAAATAGAATTACCATGCGTTGTACTTGATCATTAATCAATAGTCGAATGATTGGCAGGGAATACACACAATTTTACATAATATTTATGTGAAATTTTAAAATACTGGGTGAATCGATAGGAAACCAACCACTTTTCTGAAAAATCTTTTTTGTCAATTTTTTTCTTATACTTAGGTGGGTAGTCGATAGAAAATAGATTTGGCAGAAAAAAATTTCTAGGTAGTAGTTGACATAAGGAAGTTCCAAAGTGCTATCTCGGAACAACTATGATAATAGTTGATCACTTCAATTACTCAAATGTTTGAGCGCATATTTTAGTCACGGGTAGATGGATACTAGCCTAGGACAATCCCCAAACAAATTCCAGTTTCGATGAATTGTTATCAAAGTATGACATTCTTAAGCAAGACGAAGTGTATGCATCTATTATGAAAAATGTATTTTTGTTCTGATCGTGTGAAAATGGTTTTGCTTAAGAATGCCATAGTTTGGTAAGAATTCATTAAAAACACAAATCATTTGGAGGTTTTGCTAGTCTAGTATCCAACTACCTGTGCCTAAAATATGAGCTCAGAACATTCGAGTAACTGAAGTGATCAACTATTATCGTAGCGGTTCCGAGATAGCACCTTGGATCTTCTTTATGTTAAGTATTACTTAGAAATTTTTTTTGGGGAAACCTATTTTCTATCGACTATACACCTGTAACAGAAACTGATAAAAAACATTTTTCCAAAATGTGGTTGGCTTCTCATTGATTCACCCTACTGTCAAAAAGGAAAAATATACATTAGAGATAGGTGATCGAATAACATAGTCTAAGTAATAACATAGTATTTGCGAAATTCATCGACATTAATAGCGGGTTGTTTTAGAGTTCCATTGTATTCTTTGTTTTTTAATGAAACATGATTATCTTATTGCCATCAGTTAATCTTAAAGCTAAAAAAAAATTAAATGAAACAATAATAACCGATCATTTGTAAAATAAACAGTTGTATTCTGTATTATGAAAATAAAAATAAATAGTAGAACGGCTTTATTTATTTGGATTTCAAAATGGAATTATTGCTAAAGCGTAGCGCTAGCTTGATATTTCTCTAATGGCTATCACTTCTGTTTGTACCACGAAATATTGTCTATCAGTTTCTCTCTAAAAGAAAAACCGCTTCTGCTTGGTTTGAAATATATGTGCACGAACAATGAATGGTAGATCCATGTATTTATTTCCATTTCTCCTTGTTTTAAAGCATTTCTCTTTAAAAGAAAAACCATTTCTGCTTGATTTGAAATATATGTGTAAGAACAATGGATCATAGATACATGTTTGTATCTTTTTTCATTTCTCCCTGGTATGAATGACTTTATTTGAGATGAAGCACTTATGCATAAACAGGAACAATTCCTCAATCCACTGGTCCAATTGTCCACTGTTTCATAGATTTTTTCCAGCAGAAATGGTTTAAATTCTAGGAGAAATGCTTTATCCATTTCTCAATCTACAAGGAGAAATGGAAAACATAAACAGAGAATGCATATTTAATTTTTTTTTCATCGTAAGGATATGTTTCAGCAGAAATAGATTTTTCCCAGCAAAAACGGTTCAAATTCTAGAAGAAATGCTTTATCTATTTCTCTATCTATAAGCAGAAATGAAAAGCATGTGGAGATAAATGCATATTTATTTATTTTTATCAGAAGTTGTCTTCTTATTTCTAAATAAGGATGGTCGTAGCTATGTATGTCATAAATAGAAAACGAACAGAGCCAACCAATAATTATAATCTGAAGAGCGATATAGTGGATAATATGTTTGTCTATCGTCCAAGTAACCTATTTATTTCCTTTTTAATTGTTTCTTTCTCTTATTCAACCATTTCATCTTAAAAGGAAGACTATTTCTCCTGCAATTTCAGTACAAGTGCAATATCAAATGATAGATTATATATATGTATATTTTTCTGTTTTCATTCTTTGGTTTTCTGATTGAACTATTTCATCTTAAGAGAAAAACCATTTCACCCTGAAAGAAAAACCATTTCTCCTTGAATTTCAGTATATGTATAATATGAAATGATAGAATATATATGTATTTTCCTATTTCCATTCTTTGGTTTTCTGATTGAACCATTTCGCCTTAAAAGAAAAACCATTTCTCTTGAAATTTCAGTATGTCTGCAATTTTAAGTAATATGTTATATATATATATTTTTCTGTTCTTCTGTTTTCCTTTAATGTGTCTACATATTTATATATTTTCCATTTCTGCTGTATGTATACAATTTTATGAGGGTGAACCATTTCTGCTGAAAATGGAACAATTTCTCGATTCATTGGTCCAATTGTCCACTATTGTGTACGCGTATAAATAAGTGTTTGTTAATAGATTTCATGTTCAGTTTATTTCATATATGTATATACGGTAAAATATTCGCAATGTGATATGCGTTTTGATAAATATTTTATCATCAAAATTGTCGAATCTACTAATAATTATGCTGAGACTGTGTAAAAAGGGGCTACTTGTACTTTTTTGAGAATGGTATCTTTTTTTCTCATTATTACAGATAATCTCTATTGTCTTAACGACTGTATAGGCGGAATTATAAGTATATTAAGATGTGAAAACTTTAAGAAATCGGTCAGATTAAAGATTGTTTAGCTGACGTTCGCAGATTATCATTGAGAATAACGACATTAAGAGATAAATGGTATCTTCCTCATGATTATTCACCAAGTAGTAGATGAGAATCTTTACAATTATCAAGCATTCGCTAATATAACAGACTGATAATTGTAAGTGACTACATCTATGCTATATACTTTCATAAAATGCGCATTCTTTGAATAAAAAAGAAACATATAGAATATAACAGTCAGTATTAATGAACCAATTAATAAAAAATTATGATTAAATAAAGAAGTATCTCGTTTCATGTTTCATCAATGTCATTAAATTTCTTGATAATAATGACAGTATGTGCAAGATGTGCAATTCATCTCGTCTCATTATATTCAATCTTTTTTCAACATTTATATTTTTTTTAGGTTCAGACGTATAGAATTTTTCTCATCTACATCAAGTGTAATCTAGGAACTTTATTCGGTTTTTTCCTTATAACCACGTTCATAATAATTGTTTATAGAAACAAGAGAAAAATGAAGAATTTTCAAAGACAATATTCGCGTGTCTGACCTCAAATCTAGTTATCTTTCTCTCTTCCTTAGCTGGAATAAAAGACCTAAAATGAACATGCAATGTAATACTCATTTTTTCTTATACTATTTTCATGATTAACTTAACACATTTCTAACTTTCAACTAATATTAGAACTGTTTCTCTTCATTTTTCAAATCGTACGACTTTTTTTTTTATTTCATTCTCAAACTATTTACTGTTTTCAATCAGTCTCGTGTATTTTCGTACTTTTAATCATATAAATTATGATTTTTTTCAATGCGTAAGTAGTTAGATAATTAAGTAAAAGTTTAGATAAATAGTTATTCTTAAAGAGTGTATGATGAGTTTTGACAGATGTCTGAACGTTATATTACAATTGAAATTTCGTATTTAATTCACCTCAAACGGAGAGCGTCTTTAAAACTCACTATGTGTTCAACAAAAAAAAAAGCAAGAGAATTTTTTGTTGGAAATGTCTTAATACAAAACAGTATTAACTGTAAAAATAGTACGAAAAACACTAACTCATTATCTCTGTCTATTTTTGAGTTATTTTCAAAAATGTCAAGGGATAATTAAAAATTGAAAATAAACACCAGCTAAATGGGCATGAAGACAAATACATAGACAACTAGACACATGTATGATATTAGCCATATGGCTAATAAATAGAAAGGTACTCAGATAAATAGTTAAATAAAAAATTAAGTAGATAATTAGTTAGATATATTTGTAGATCAGTTCACAGACACAGAGATTGATCTATATATTCATCTGCGTATCAATTATTCAGATTATATAAACAAGAAATCATAGAAAAGCCAAATCTGAAAGTGCGGAAATAAAGAAAAAATATGGTGTATATAAACACACAAAACATTTGAGAAGTTAAAGATGGTAAACACGGTTTCTTATTGTAAGTCAGAAATATTTACAGTAAATAGATGTGAAAATGACTAAGAATCTATAGGGTATTGACTATGAGTAACTGAAGCCAGTTTAGAATGTGATTATTTTCATATTATATGTTTCTGAATAATAATCGGATATCGCTATTAACAACTAGAGATGGTCGAAATATTTTTAGCATTATTTTGCTTGTATGAATAGAATCAGGTATAATAAAACTTTCTTCATATGTAAGAGAGACCAGGATTGTAACCAATCTAGAATTTTCAAACCGATTCGACCCGTCTGATTGAAAAAATGTTTTAGACCAGTAAAAACTGGCCAACATATTAGGTCATTTGTTGCTAGTAAAAAAGGGAATGTGCCAAAAAAATGTCACTTTTTGTGCTTTTTTCTCACATTTTCATTAATCTTGCATAACAAATCTATCGTGCTGTAGTGATATAATATCTGTAGAGTTATTAAACGATGAATATAAGTTATTTTTCCCTCGAAAAGAAGGGTAGTTCTATTCAACACATGATTCTTTAAGTGTAAATCTTGAATTTTTTTACCTACGTTTTATAGAAAGAGCTAATATTTTTTAGAATTAGAGTGCTGTCTTAAATCTAGTTCGTAGCAAAGCATCAATACGATTACTTAAGAGGTTTATATCAAGTGACACTGTTAAAATTGTGCTGCTCAAGAAATAAAATAAAATTCTGTTAAAAGATTAAAAATATTTCGACAAATTGAAGAAAATAAAACTGATAAATGTTGAAAGAACACGACTATTTTGACAAATCGCACCTAAATTTACCGTTGATACATGTTTTAAGAGAAAAAGGAAGTGTTTAAAAAATTGTAAAATTCAGTTTTTACCTGGACCTTGAGGGGAAGTAGGGGTAAATTTTTGGACTAAGACATATTTGTAGACCGGGAAAAACTGGTGAAGACCTGCCAGTATAATCACCTCAAACGGTCTGATTACAACTCTGGAAGAGGCTTACTTATACATCTGAAAATTCCAGCTTCATCTAATACGATCATGCAGAAATATTGTATAAACATGCAAAAAACACACGTATTTTTTAGTCATGGTTGAATAAGCTGATCATATTTTTCTTTGCGTAATAAGATAATATTTACTATGTACATTAGGGTGGCGTGCTGGTTATAATAAGCATGTATCGTGTTTTTCGTTATCGCTGTATTATTTTTCGTTACATCATTTTGTGGCTATTTGTTTTAACAACAATTAAATTGACAACTACATTTTATTATGACTTCCAAGAACGATACATTGGTACTAGTTCATCAACATTACTAAATAATATTCAAGAAATAAAAATAAAATCTTCAAATGAATCTATATTTTCAACAATAAATACAAAATCTTCTAATGAATCTATATTTTCAACAATAAATACAAAATCTTCTAATGAATCTATATTTTCAACAATAAATACGATTAAAACTTTAAATTCATCGACTACTACTAATCGAACAATAATAGAATTTTATCGTCAATATGTTAAAAGAAAAAATCGTGAACAACATATGTATAATAGTAATTTATATTCATTTAATAGAACTCGTTATATTTTATCTGTACAAGTACATAAACGAGTTAATTATTTACAAAAATTTATTGAAATGTTAGAAAATGTTGAAACAATCAATGAAACGTTAATTATATTTAGTCATGATTTTATTCATTCTGATATAGATGCATTGATACAAAATATTACATTTGCACCGGTAATGGATATTTAAAGATTTATTTTTGTAAGCAGATTTTTCTCGATCGAATTTTAGAAATACATATTAGATTGTTTCACATGTTATTGCAATAGAAAATACATGTTATATGAAGGTATTGATTTATTTGCAAACCTATACTTGACGAATAAAGCATCAAAAATGACTTTGTCATATATTCTAAGGTTCTCTTTGATTAATCAGAGTGACATCTCCTAGCCATATCGCTGTTGACAGCATAAAAGTCTATGATAATTTCTGTTTAATGCTAATATTAGACTATCTTTTGGTTCATATGGATGTGATCAATACATTACTAAAAGATGCATTAGTTTTGGGTAATATTAAAAGAATGATCGTCTAACTATATCGTTAGTATTAATTATAATCCAAACTGATATGAAACATAAAGTTGGTAATGTCATATAGCCAAAAGGAGATGATAGGATAAATAGTTCTCATTTCTTCTTCTTGATATTAAAATGAATACTAAACTTTATAATAATATTATAAAAGATCATTCATAACGAATGTTTTGGAAAAGAGATCAATTAAAAGCGGACTGAAAAGAAGAAGAATATCCCATCTTTCTATTAACTTTCAGTATAGAATACTGTTTATAGCCATTTTCGATAGCCCAATATTTTCTTGTCACTAATACTAATCGCAACTCTGAACAGAAGACCAATTTGATGCAGAGTTCTTCTGCTCAATTACTTAAGTTTCTCGTACATATTGATTAATTGCATACTAACCACAAGAACCAGTTTAGATCACAGTGTAACTAGCATGCTAACTGATGTGTGAATTGAGACGAATAACTGTTCGTGACTTATTTAAAGTTGTTCCTTGTCTAATGGTACCAAGACTCGATTACCGTGTTTTTATAGTATGTACTGAATAGTTTGCCTACTCAATTGTAGCGTCCTAAATCGAACAAAGGGAGAAGAAGTCGAGCACATACAGTTGTTAAGACGATTACTATAAAGTTCTTATTTTCTTCTAAAAGAATATTTTCTAGAAGCAAACGTACAAGTAAAGGAGAGATTAGAAAAAAGTAATTCTTGACCGAATATTCCTTATGGATAGTCTTTAAAAGCTGCTTACTATTAATATATCTTTAATTTAGGTAATTCAAATCTTTTATCCTTTTTCGCCTCAACTTTATCCCAACGAATTTCCTGGTCATCATCCAAATGATTGTCCACGTGATATGCCTAGGCATAAGTAAGTAAAGTAATATTTTTCTCTTTATTTTATCGAAAGAGTTTTACAGTGGTATAGAATCATTTACTGAAAGGTTGGTAATGATTAAGTAAAGATTATACTAAATATCATATTAAATATACAAATAAACAGTTCAAAGCACGTCTATATTTACATTTTTTTTCGTATAACTTAATAACTAAAATAAAGGGAAAATCTTATTTTTATTTCGACTAACATATTATATAATATTTGGTATTAAAATAATTAATTTTTTGTTTCCTTTGAATTGTTTAGATCTTTGACTAAACGATGTAATAATGCAGCATATCCAGATACATATGGACATTATAGAGAAGTGCAGATTGTACAAATAAAACATCATTGGTGGTGGAAAGTAAATCAAAATGATAATATTAATTTATCTTCGATATGTATTAATTTTTAGCTTAATTTTATATTTAATTCTGTTGATATATTACAAAATCGTACAGATTATTTAGTACTTCTACTTGAAGAAGATTTTTATTTATCACCTGATGCGCTTATTTTTCTTAGAAAAATGGAGGATGACAAAGAACGGTAAATTTTAAAAAAATAAAAGAATTTTATATTTTCATCAATGTTCTTTTTATTTTCTATAGTCTATGTTCTAAATGTCTATTTTATACATTAGGAAATCTAGAAAAATCAGGTGAAAAGTTTCACAAACATGCTTCTCAAGTAATAATTTAAAATATAATTTTAACGAAAAAAAAACAAAAATAATATTCTTAGGTATTTATTGCACATTGGCATTCACGATACAATCTTGGTATGACAATATCTCATGCATTATGGATTTTACTTGTAAAATATACTGAAGAATTTTGTAATTTTGATGATTATAATTGGGATTGGACACTTGTTTATTTAGTACAACAACGTTTTAATTTTTCTCTTGTTATGGTATCAAGTGTAACAAGAGTTATACATCTTGGTTCATGGTAAAGAAAAATATTTTCTATAAAAATTCAAAAAATAAAAAAAGTTTTATTTAAATTTTTAGTGGTCTTCATCATAAAACAACTTGTTCAAATGAATCTAATTTTATTCGTTGGAAAGAAACAGCTAATCTTTATCAGAATAATCGAAAATATTTATTTCCAACAAAATCTCTTTCTATACAGTTTGAAAATTCAAATTTACATATATTTAAAAATCCAAATGGTGGTTGGGGTGATTTACGTGATCGACAATTATGTATTTCTTTTGCTTCTAAACATGCGAAAGAATTAGTTCCTATTGATAAAAATATGTAATTTAACCATCTTATTCTTGTGGAATATGGTGAATTTCAGTGATTAAGAAAAAACTATATATTCATTTCCTTTTTATTTTTTGATAAAACTGTTATTGACTTTTTTTTATTGTCTTTGTTTACGCTTAGTTAAATCTGATTTCTGTTGATATTTAAAAATGATTATCATAGAAATAAGCATTAAATATTAGTATTTTGTTTATTTATTCAGATTATTAAGTAATTTTAATATGAATACGTTATTGAGATGAATTATAATAGGAAAAAATTGAATAAATGTTAGATTTGTGCAAATTGATATTGATTTTTTTTCTATAATATTGTTGTTTGTGTTAGTATGAAGACTGGAAAATAGAATTGTTGAGATGTCAAAATGCATTACTGTGTTAGTAAATAGGAATAGATAAGGCATAAAGTGCTAGTTGTTTTGGACAAATAGAGAAAATAATATATTTTCTTTGAGAAATAAACAAAAGATATTCTTATAGACAATGAAGAATTTTGTTTCGTATTCACTATCATCATACTAGAATTTTCCTATAAAATTTATATGTATGTTCTATTCTTATTTATCTTTTTGACCTCGAAAGGTTTGCTTTTAGATATAGTTTCTTCATCAGCTCAGACTTGTCAACAGACTATAATATATTTCTGTCTATCCAATTCTACTTTACAGATATAGATCGTCTAAACATCGCTTAATACATTCTAGCACTATATGAGTATGTATGAACTTACTTTTAAGAATACCAAGTTGATTCTAACTCTAATGGAATCTATCTAATTATTTCTTCTTTTGAATGATCGAGATTAGAATATTATTTTATACTTTTGTCATAAAAGATATAATTAATGTATACATAAGAAAAGTTATTTACTGATAATATAATATAATTGTATTCTGTAGTTTATTTTATAATAAATCTATGTGCAGATTGCTACGTTATTCATAGAAAATAATACGACAGCTATAACTTTTTTTCGATTGAATAAATATTTTGATGATATTTTTTTTATCTCAGAAATGTAAAAAAATATTAACTGATTGGTTCGTTTTCAACTCGTAGTAGTAAAGACATTGTTTTTTTTGTCTGTAATGACCAGATATTTTCAATTTATTTTCTATTATTTTCCAGGAACATAACGATATTGAATGATTGATTAGTTATTAATACCTGATGAGTTGGTACAATGAATGAGTAAATATTAGCAAAAGAATAAAATAAAGTGTATTTATTTATTTATTGATATTATTATATGATTGAAATATGCATAGTGTTTTTTTGAAGATTGTAATATGAGTGAAAATAAAATAACCTATATTCGAGCAAAATTTTTAAAAAAAAATCATTTTAAGTAATTTAGATAATAAGTAGATGTATTATTTTAGTGTTTTAATTATTTATCGTGGATTTAGAAAACTACAACAAAAATTTTATGAAATTTTATTCTAAAATAAAAACAGAGTTTACATTCATTTCTCCTTTATTGAAAACTAATATATCTATATTGTATTCATTTTGTATATGTAACTAAATATGATATTAGAGAACTCTAATCTAATATATTATATATTTTGCGCAGACAGAATAAGTAAATAAAACATATAATTCATCTTAGATGTAAAGAAAAACGCCTTATATGATCTTTGATATTATTCCAATTAATAAAAATTATAGTCAGGTACTAGCAATACATTCCTTGTATTCATTTCAAGTATACACAAAATATGTGAAATTGATAAAATAAAAAATAAATAAATCTATAGTTTTTATTTTATTTTTTAGATTTAAAAAAAAAACAAAATATAAGAAATAAAATCCTCATTATGGTATGATTGATTTAATTATTAACTATTATAATAAATTAATTATAGGTTCGATGTTGGTATATGGATAAACAAATAGATAATCCGCAAGATGAACATTTATCAGAAGAAATTGATACAGCAACATTATGTGCTCGTACAGGTGTTGAAATATGGTATTTTCATCCGGATCAAATTCTTCCTGAAAATGAAAGTGTATCATTGATTAAACTTAAACGTGATCGAGGGTAATTAAATTTGATTATAAAATCGTTATAAGTTAATATTTGTTTATTAGATGTACATATGAAGATGAAATTAAAATTGAACCAACAATTGAAAATTATGACGAAAAATTAAAAATATTTTTTACTGAGCATCTTCATTCAGATGAAGAAATTCGTCTTATACTTGAAGGTTCTGGATTTTTTGATGTACGAGATCATGATGATAAATGGATGAGAATTCATGTTTTTCCGGGTGATTTAATTATTTTACCTGCTGGTAAGATAATATAATTTTAATTTCTTTCGACTATGATTTAAGTGATCAATAAAATAGATGAAACGGTCAATATTAAAATTATCAGCAATTATTTATAAAATGGTCAGATTATTCCATATACTTAATAGTAAAAAGTACAAATTCTATCAGAAACAAATTTTTTATCTCTATAGAATATAGTTTTGTTTAATGAAATAATTTTGTATAGAATAAATAAGAAATGAAGTTTTATGCTATCATTACATAATTTCTAAATATAATTTTTTTTACATTTTCTTCAATATAATGAAATCTGTCATCGTGATCATCATTTTCACCTTTAGTTTTATAAACAATAATCTTATCATTATCTGCATAATATACCAGATAAATGCATGTTGTTAACTGAAGTTGATGATGCTTGATTCTGTTGCATTCATAATCAATTGTTCTTCTAAGTTCTTTATGATTCATATGGTGTTTTGTTCCATAAACTCTTCATCAAATATACCATTTTCATTTTAGGTAGTTTGTACCACTTTTATTGTGAAATTATTTCGGTCGAAAATTTTGTTACTGATATTGTGTAATAGTCAAAACTAACTGTATTTGATGCACACATATATTTTATTGCAAAAAAGTCAGTAACTATATGTAAATTCTGAACAATATTCGAGTACATTAAAAGAAAAATATTTGAGAGAGAATCGAGAAGAGGAAAAGCTTCCAAAAATAATAGATGAAAACAGCTGATTCAATATACTTCTTGACATCATCTTTTTCTTACTCAATGACACTCAACTCAAATGAAGAAAAGTATACATCTATGTGTCGTATATATCATTCGTATTAGATGGTATAAGACAAGACAAAAAAGTAAATCACATTTCCTATGATTTATTTGATTGTTAATAAATTTTATTTCCTGACTTTTAAATTTATCAATAAATCTAATTCGTTATCAGCTGATCATTTATTCAATTTGCTGATTTAATAATTGATTAACTTACTGAGAATTTCATCTATTTTGGTGACTAAATCTTCTGTTTGCATATTATTTTTTTTGTTTTGTTTTCAACTAGGAATGTATCATCGATTTATACCTGATAAACAGAATTATATTCGTGTTAGACGATTTTTTGTTGGTGAACCAACTTGGACTCCAATTAATCGACCTGGTGGTGATATACATCCATCGCGTAAGACTTATGTCGAACATCTTTATCGTAATGGTACAATTGATACAAACAAGAATATCATTGATGCTATATCATAATATTATCTGATTTTATTTATCATTATATTTATTTTATTTTAACATATTTTGTTCTATTTTTAAAGTTGAAAAGCTTAAAGAAATCGAAGACAGAAATAAAATGAGAAGAAAATTATTAAATCTTATCAATATTAGAAAGAATAAGCAATGAAACCTTTATATCGAATACAGTTATAATAGACATTCAATCGACCATGATTTCGAGAAATACAATTAAAGTTTATTAGAATAATTATTTTTAACCTTAGTTAATCATTATCTAGCTTATTCAGGATAGTAGATAAATAGAATTAAGTAGAATATAATATTTAATAGATTTTTAAATATTCCTTACTACATTATAATAAAGAATATCCTAAAGGTGATAAATCAAGAAGAACAGAAAATCATATGTGAAATATTCATAAGAGAAAAGAGTATAATCTATAGAATAAAGCAGTGAACATAATCTGTTTTTATTAGTAGAATAATTTAATTTTCATTTTTATTTAAACTTTTGCATTTCTTCTTATTTCTTTTACTAAATCATAGTTCATACAGATAAAACATGTTCTTTTCTTAAAATAAATTATATAATGAAAAAATATTTTATTATCCTCTATAATAAAAATAATTCAAATATAATTTGTAAAACAATAACTATTTCATAATATAATAAACCTGAATATAAGATTTTCAGAAGTATATATATATTTTTTTTTCTACAACGAAGAAACGTTCAGGATCATCAAGTATTTGATAGGCATTCCTCTATTCGGTCTATGATTTGTATCGATCACGTGTTGAGTACATAATCACGATATACATTTTCACACTTGACTCAAATGAATATATGGTAGTTTTATTAAATTCATTTATGTAGTAATTACGTAAAAGAATTGTCACTTCATTTTAGAAGATTTATTAGTGCTTCTTTCAGAGATCAGACGGAAATAATTAAGCTATCCATACTTAGAAGATTTGGACAGACTTCAAAAGCTGTTTAAATTTCGAAAATACTATACAAGAAATTTTAATTATTTTTACTTAAAATTGTCTGATATCTCTAAGATATATACTCCAATTAAGACTATCAATAGTTCTTATTATATATTTTGAAATAATTTGATTAAAAGTTGCATGAATAAAGAGATTGATATCGGTAGTTTTTAAAAGTAAGAGTACATTACAATCGAAGATAATTATATTTGAATTGAAATAATTTTTATTTTACTTAAGAAATAAATTTTGTCCTGATAATAGAAAAAGATTTTGATGGAATATTCATTTGTATAGAATGCTTAAACTTTATAAATTAACAAGAAAAAAAAGAAAATCCTAATTCCATCTTAACTATCTCTTTAGTTGCTTAGATGTTTGATTATCTGGAATGAGAATAAATAAAATACGTGTTAAGGCTCTGGTAATAATCCACAAACCATATTAGCAGGAACAGCTTTGTCTAGAAAAATGAAATAAAAGTTTATATAAAAAATTTAATAATCGTACCTATTTGTTGTGGATAACTAAGTTTAAGTTCTCTCATAAAATGAATAAATTCTTCACGAGTTTTTGTTAAACGAGTATTATAACGTTTTTCTTCACCTATTGTTGAATTTGTTTGACCTAATCAATAGAATTATATATTTTTAATTTTTTTTTTTTTGTCGAGTTTATTTTTACCTGTATAATCATGACCGGGATAAACAATATAATGATCAGGTAATGTAAATATACGTTCATGAATTGATGTATAGATTTTATCAGAACTACCTTGTTGAAAATCTGTTCGTCCACAACCTCGTATTAAAAGACAATCACCAGTAAATACAGTTGATCCTTTATGCCAAACAAAAGTCGTACAACCTATTTATATAATAATATAAATTCATATTTTATAAACAGTTTCTAATTTTATTTACCATTTGTATGTCCTGGTGTATATCGACATTCAAGTGTTAAACGTTCGTTTTTATCACCGATTTCAATATTATCACCATCATCAATATATATATCAGCTTTAGCACCACTAACTTTATTTATAACACTTCGACAATCAGGTATCAATGTTTTAAGACGACCACTTCCAGTAATATGATCAGCATGAACATGTGTATTAACTAAGACAATGAAAAATAAAATATTATTTATTAATTAATAGCATACTTGCATATCGTAAATTTAAACCAAGTTGTTTGATAAGTTGCATATCACGTGCTACAGTTGTAATAACTGGATCAATAATCACAGCCTCTCGTGTTTTTCCATCTGCTACTATATAAGTATAAGTTGATGTTGTTTGTTCGAATAACTACGAAAATGAAATACATTTATTTTAAATTTAATTACACAAAATCCTTTAGTTTTAACTTGTCGAACAAATGATCCCTTCGACATTGGTCGTTGAGTTTGAGTAAAAAGACATGTTAAATTAGATGTTTTAATTAAAGAATTTAATGAACGAATGAACATTTAAAATAATATATATATAAATATATATATATGAAATGAAAATGTATTTCTATAAATTATTTATAAACATGTGGCTTCTTGTTTTTTTTCTTTTTCTTTCTGTTCTTTGGTACTTCTATAACGAACACATTCGTTGACCTGCTATAAACATATTCTTCTCGTAACTCGATCAACATAAAGAAAGGCCTACTTTTACTACTATTCGCGAATATGTTCTTGCACACATCACGTAGACACACTCGTTTCTCGCTGCGTACAACTAAAAGCGAGTAATAGACAGAGAACAAACGAACATGATCGACTTGCATCAGTCACCGTCGCTAACGCTGCCGAGTGATGAAGAAAAAAGAGACAGACATACAAGCGCGCAGCACCAACCGACGACGAGCGAACGAGCCGTCGCTGCAGCGCCGACTCGTCGGTTGTCGTCGTCATCGTGTTTCATTCAGTCCGTCATCATTCATTTCTCTTCTTTCCCTCTTCCACCGAGCGCGCAAACGAGCCAACGCACACACACACACACACACACACACAAACGGCGCTCGCGCGTCTATCGTCTGTCTTTCGTCGTCAACCCCACTGCATCGAACTCTTATTCGCGTAACACACACGTGTAAAGTTAGAATGGCCGCTATAACAAATACTAATACATCTACTAAAGTCATTCGTATTCAAGATGATGAAAAAGAATTATTATTTCGATTACGTGAAATTTATGGTTAGTTAGACATTTTATATTATTTTATTAAAATAATATAAACAATATAGTTGGATTTTTCTTATTACTATTTTTTAAATTTAGGTAATGATTATAAAAAATATGGCGAATATATCAAACGAGAATCAAATGTACCATTAACAATAAAAAAAATTTATAAATTATTAGATGAACGTAAAGCTTATCGACGTATTTCAGATTATTTTCATCGAGAACGGTAAATAAATACATTTACATATATTCAATTGAAAAATTTTTTTAAAAAAATGATGACGGACCTTTTCGATTTTCTATACCAACGGAAATGATATGTGATCGGAAGGAAATCATTTCTCGTACTTGAATTTTCAAGGTGCAGAACATTCTATAAGTACATAAAGGTGTAATGCATCCGAGTGGAATCGTGCTTATTTAATTCTAACATAATCAGACATACACAATGATTATACATCGTATTGTTGTCATATTTTGAATTGAATAAATTTTATAAAGAAAAAAAAAAATCTAAAATATAGTAATCGTTTATTTCTATTACAATATATGATTATTAATATAAATATTAATTTTGAAATTTTAGTGCAGCAAAAAAAGCAAAAGATATTCATCCAAATGATATTAGTAGATCGTACGTACGCTCATCAACACGTGGTATTACTCAAGTACCAGAACAAATTTCATCTTTAAATATGGATCATGAAATGGATGATGATGATGATGATGAAATGGATAATGATGATGATGATAATCAACTAACTACAGATACTGATCAACAACAACCAGAAAGTCCAACAATAACAAATGGTAGTGATGAATTTATTGAAATTAAATGTACAATTAATGATGATGATGAACAACAACAACAACAAATCCGTCCTCCATCAATAATTAATTCTACTCATCAACGTAAACGAATGTTACCATTAACAAATCATAGACGTCCACCACCTCCACCACCTTCATCTATTATTTCATCTACAATGAATGGAAAATCCGATTTATTATCTGTACGTGCACATCTAGAAAAAGGTAACATTGAAAAAAAAAAAAAGAAATTTTCAACTTTATTTTTTTTCTCTAAAAAAAAGCTTTACGTGAACTTGATCATGCAATTATATCAAAAGATGAATATAATGATGATGAACAACATCGATCAATTCCAATAAAAAATCATTTATTAACAAATGGTCATCGTCATTCAAAATTAGATGATATTGTACGATCATTATCAAATGTTGTTAATCAACAACAAGAAAATGCCCGTTTAATTATTGATGAATCATCTGTTTTATTAGTTGATGATGACCAACAAAAAGATGATAAACAATTCGAAAAATTATCAACAATAACACAACAATCGATTAAAAATGTTCTTGAACGGTTAAATGCTCTTGTCGATCGGGGTAATTCAATTTATGATCGAATAGAAAATATTCTATCTGAATTTTGATATCCTTTTTCTTTTTCCTCTTTTTCTTTCAAAATTTTTTTTCTTTTTTATATGATCATGAGAGAATTGTATATAGAAATTTAAAATTACAATAATATTTGTTTGATTTCTTGTGTTTTTGTCATAAAAATTAACAAGATCAGTTTAAAACAAAAATAATAATAAAATAATCTATTTGATTATATTGCTATAAATTATTTTCTTATATATCTCAAACATATAAATATAATTGTTTGAAATATTATATAGTATAGAAACTAAATTTTTAACGTCGAATTTTTTGTTATTTATTACAAAAAAAAGACAATAAAAATAAGTAATTTCTCATTTTTAAAAAAAAAAGATCATTTCAGGGCTACTTTTACTTTAATTTCATTTTTTAAATATAAAGTTTAATTAATTCATCGCTAACAGCTGATGGTGTTAATCGACCAATATCTGTAAATAATAATGTAATATAAGCCGGTGGTGTATAATCAACAAGTGGATTTTCTTTAGCAAGATTTACTTCATCTAAACGTGCAATTGTTGATGATTTATATTTAAAATGATCAGGTAAATCACGATTATTTAATGGATAAAAACGTACAAATTTAAATGATTCTGCAGCAACATAAAATGGTTTATTCATTTCATGTGCTGCAATAGCTATATTATATGTTCCAATTTTATTAATTATTCCTCCACTTTCAACAACAGCTTCCGCACCCATTAAAACAAATGTAACTTGTTCCATCATATATGCTACACTAGCATCTAATATACATACTGCTGGTATACCAATAGCTTCTAAATCATCACGCATTTTTAAACCACTTTTATCTGGTTCGGATTGAGTAACAAATACTTTAAAACGTGTAAATTTTGACGCATATTTAAGTAAAGCAAAAACAACACGTGAATATGAATGTATTAAAATAATACTTCCATCAACAATAAATTCTTGACTATATTCAGAAATACGTTGTCGTGATAATAATGTTCGATCTAAATATACTTGACCACGATCAAGTAATTTTTGACGACATTCATCAATACCATATGCATCAAATTTTGCTAATGTTATAAAACGTAAAAATAAATCACAACCAGATTTAATACTTGACATTGATGAATCTGTTTGAGTAGTTAATAATTGTACAGCTGATTTAAGTTCACGTGTTAATTCAGTTAATGTACTAGCTAATGAACGTTGTATTACATTAAGTAATGTACGAATAGCTGTTATTGCTACTGATGTTCTATTATTAAAATAAAATAAAATATATTTAAAGAAATGGTTTATCTCTATTCTTACTCAGGTTCTTCTTGCCGAAGATCTGTAAAATAAGCAAGTATTGCTTTGTCATTCATCGTTTGTCGTTCAGTCAGACATGTAAACGTCCTATCGTTTGTCATCTAAAATAGAGATAAAAAATATGATGCAATGTAACCATGACGTCATCATACATTTCAATAGTAATTTCAAATATAAGTACATATAACGTTAAAAGATTATTTTGATTAAAATTCTTCTTAATAAACTCTAATTATTACATGTAGATTTAAAAAAAAGCATTAAATAATTAATTTGTAGTGTAAATACAAGTAATCCTATTCCAATGTTTGAGATAATATATTTGTGTGATATCTCATAAATATGAAAAAAGATTTTTTTTTAATATAATCATCATTAATAATCTTAAACAGATCAAAAAAAAAAATATTAACTTGACAAACTATTCATCGCATATTCCAATAAGTTATTGTTGTCAATGATAAAAAAATAAATATAAATCTGCTTCTATTTTTAATTTTGCTTTCCTTATCAGATGTTCGAGACAATAACAACTAACAAAATCTCTATAGTCACTACAAAAAAAACACATCATTTCTACTTACAATTATCATATACAATGAATAGTATGATTAATAATCAAAGAAAACAAATTATTTCTTCAAATTCAAAATCTAGAAAAACGTTATCAACGAATAAAAATGATAATCTATTAGAAAATTCCGTTGTTGTTGAAACATTTGATGTACTTACATCTCTTCAACAGGTTAACATGCAAACATCAAAAAATACTTCCAATATACCATTGACAAAATCATCATTAAGACAACGTCGTTTATCAATAAAACCAAATAATACTAGAAAACAAGTAATTATAAATGATAATAATAGAAATAAGATTGTTTCTCCTATTGTTAATACAAAAATTGAAAAGAAATCACAATCGGAATTAATTGAATTAAATAAACAAACAGATATAATTGATCAAAATGAATCTTTGAATGGTACAATCAATTCAGAATTTCAAACAACTGTTAGTAAACCAAATATAATCGATAAAACAGAATTTAATAATAAAAAATCTATTGAAAATCAAGCAACATATGATTTATTAACTAAAATTCAACAAAGTGCTAAACCAATACCAATTGGTCCAATGCCTTTATCTCAACAAGTTTGTTTAAATTTTAAATTAAATAAAAAAAAAGAAAACTTACTCAATTTATTTTTAGGCATGTCGTTTTGAATTACCATTTGATTTAAAATTACTTGAAACATTAACACCACTTGATTATCTTAGTAAATATTGTCGTATATCACCACGTCGACAATATCAATTTAAACGTATTTTTGATAAATATCGTAATAGACAATATCGTTTTGAATCTTCAGATTTATATTTATCAATAGCTGATATACATAAAGAAAATTTAACACAAAAAAAATATGAATATCTTTGTCAATTAATTGATTTAAATAATAAACAATATCAATTTACATTTGATACATATGCTGGAATATTAGCATTATGTGAACGAATTTTATATAATACATCAACATTATACGATGATCAAGATGATTATTTTTTAGCAAAAGATGCAATAGAAAGATGTGATTTTGATAGTTTAAGTAGAAAACTTGATGGACTTATTGTAAGTGATACTATGAAAAAATTGTTAAATGCCCTTTAAGATAATTATTGAAATAAAACAGAAAAAAAAATATATATATGAAATTATTTAAATCTCAATAAGAAATTGAATGATCTATTCTTTATTTATAATTAAAACATTTTCTAAAATCTTATAGTAAAGAGTATCAAAATTAATAATAAAATAAAATGGGAAGTTTTCTATCATCAACAACTAACAGAAAGGATATACTTATAATTATACATTAACTATCACAAAAATTTTTTCATTACTATGTAAGAATTATTATTCATTTGAATTTCCTATCATACTTTATTTCTCAACATCATAAAATCTTACTGAATTGAAAGATTTATACAATAGTAGTTTATGGTTTCTTTGTCTATCGATAAAATGAATTATCATTAATCACTTTAGATTAAAAAATGACAATAAATACTCATACTCAAACTATAGATCATCTCATTACAAATAATAAAACAAAACAATAAAAATATATATATTCATTATTTATTATTATTTCTATCAGACAAAAAAAGCTAAATAATCATACGAAAGCATTAGTTAATAAAACGAAATATCTTTAAAAAATAATCTTGATTAAATTATATGATAATGATGAATAAATATATAAAAATTTTAATTAATCACACCATTCATCATCATTTGATTCACTTGCATCATCATCACTATCAGAAGGATTCCCTAAAAAATAAGCCAGCAAAGAAATTTTTACTTATATAGTTATTAAAATATTTACTTATCCATGGTCGTCGATCTTCAATCATTTGAAGAATATTATTTCTTAAGTTTTCTTCTGCTTCATGTTCTGATGTATTTAATATTGGTGGATGTGCTGATATTGGCTGAAATGAATATTATTTATAAAGAAAATAATAACAATTCGAAAGATTGTAAGTAATATATACTTTTAATGTGCGCGAATCAAAATTACAAATTTCTTTCAATAGAGAATTGGATTCAGCATTTGAAGATGATATGGGTGATTTAGGTGTTATTTGTTCGGGAGAAAACGTCGGAATAATACTGAAATTTTGTATTTGATTATGTAAATCATTCGGCATAGGAGGAGGTGGTGGTGGTGGTGGTGATGATGAAACTTGAGTACGTGAATACGTATTATCTGGTACTTGAGAATGAAGTCGTGGTGGAATGGGTGGTGGTGTTGATCGTTCAGAAATAGCGGGCATATTAAATGTACTCTGAACTTGAGAATGATCATTTTTTGTTTTCTGATAAATTAATGGTGGAATAGAGATATCTTGTCGTGGAACACGATTATCATTGTTTTGTCGAATTCTTGAATGAGTATGTGGAGGAATTTTTGGTGGGGAATTTGATATTTGTTGTTTTGGAATATCATTTTGATATGTTGATTCTAGAAAAGAATTTCAATTCTTGGTAGACAAAATACATATATTACTCTATAAGTGTTTTTTTCGGTAACTTTCTATACAAAAATTAGAAAATTAATTTTCGAAGTTTTTAAGAACATTGTCAAAGAATATTAAAGTATGTTTGGTCTCAAATGAATTGTACGAAAACAGATTTCCGACAAAAATAGTTCGTATTCATCAGTCAAAATTTTTGCCTTATGTTTGTACAGTTTTAAATGATTGTAAATTGATTTCCCAAAAATCTTCTATCTATTTCTATATAGGATAAGAATTATTTTTATTTATTACTCAAACAGCACCTCTTGTTTCTTTATTAATGATGGATCGAAGATGATTTCGGAAAGATATATGAAAAAACCTACCAGTAAAAAGTTTCTTTAAACCCTCGTTTGTATTCGCCACAGTTTGTCGAACATATGATTTATCTTCTGATGATATATTCATACTAGCTAATACTTGTTCAAATAATTTTTTTTGTGCATCATCCGTAACAAAACTCTATTCAATAATAATAATAAATATACAGATATATATTCAATTTAATAAACATACTTCATTATGTGCAATATGTATAACATGAACTAAGCTATGAATAACAAAAACAAAACATTCTAAAATATTTCAAATAAATTTTGTATTAAATATACCTTGTTGAAATAGGTTCAGATATAACTGGTCGATTATTTTTGTTTTTTCCAAATTGTACAGTTTTTGAAGTAGATTTTTCTATAGTAAATAATATTACGTTTTTGTATTCATAAAAAGAGTGTTTAGTATACTTGTCGAATTATTATTAGAAGGTTTGGATATTTGTATTTTAACATTTGATGGTACTTGAATTTCATTGATAATAGATGATGGAAATGTTTGCTGTGTATTTATTAATCCATTCGATTTTTTCTTATCTATTATATAAAATTTTTGAATTTTAAATTAAGAAGAAAGTGTTTGGTTTATTTTTACTCTGTCGATTTTCTTGTTTTTTATGGAAATGATTGCAAAATATTTCTGCTTCAATATGATCAACAAATTGAATACCAATTTTACAATTCTATATAATTCAATTAATAAAAATAAAACTAGAAAAAAAAAAGTAAACATATACTAACCATTCCATCCATTGTATATAAACAATCATGGAGTTTTTGAAGACGTACTGACCTAGGTATTAATTCTTCATAAATTGATTTTTTTAACTAAAATATTAAAATAAAAACTTTCATAAATACAAAAAACACATTTTTTTTACTTGAAGATCATATAAACGAAAGCAATAGATTCGTTTATTATAATCTTTAACAAAACATAAAACTCCGCGTGCTTGTTTGCTCCAAATATTATTATATCCATGTAAAATTTGTGCAACACTTGTTGCTAATGTCTAGAAGAAAAAAATTCATAAATTAATATTATTTTAATATAGAAAAAAAAAAATTTCTCGATCATACCACACAATCTTTTCCAAGAAGATTATATAAACAATAAATTTCATTTTGTGAAAGATTTTTAGGTGGATTATGTAATGGACGTTGATGTATAATGATTGATTGAGAATCTTGATATTGCACTAAAAGTGAGCATTTTTAAATCTTAAGATTAAAAATAATATATATATATATTAGATTATTAGAAAAATAAATTTTATTTAGTATATATATGATTAAAGTAAATGAAATATCTTGTCAAGGATACGATTTTAGCGACTCCATTGTAGAATTTTTGTTTAAATAGAGTTAAATTGGAAAATTTACGATAGATTCAAATAGATCAATATAACTATAATGTATTTATTCTTCTAGGATATAAAAAATGTTCATATTTGCTTGGAAAAAGATGTCCAAGATCAATATTGCTGATTGCTAAAGGTATTGATTTAATGATTCATCAGATTATAATTCCTATTCTTTTTATTTTCGTAGAAATAAGTGACAAATTAAATAAAAAAAATTGTGTAATTAAGAAAAGAAATTCTTTTTCAAAAACTAATATCACAAATGGTAAGATGTCACTAATATCTTGGTGATATATTTGACAGAATAAATAAAAATTTATTCTCATATGTCATGATTAATAGACATGGTAAACAATGTCCTTTTCACAGATCATAATAAAACATTTCATCTATAAAAAGTTCAACACGTATTAACAAATCTATTAAGACTTTACATTTCATATAACATTAATGGATTAAATGATTAACGAGATTTATACGAGTGATTTATTCATAAAGAAAATATTAATTAATGTTTAGTTTTATATCATGCTTCTATTTTTTTTGCTCGATGAAAGTCAAATCCAATATATTATTCAGCTATAGAAAAATAAAAGAAGAATAAAAAGTCTGAAATTTATTTATACATTTAAAATTTATCATATCAATATGATGTACTATTTGCAATGTTTCTCTCGAGATAAAACTGTATGAAATAATTCCAACTTGTCTTTAAAATTTTATTAGATCAGATCAATCTATATATCATAACTATAAACAGAATGTCATACTTACTGTAAAATCTTAGTATCACTTGAATTTATTTCGGAATCTTTCCTTTTTGCGATAGTGTAATTATTATATATAGAGTGAGGTGAAGAGAGAGAGAGAAATTTGTAACAAATTGAAATAAAGAAATATGAAATTCAAAAGAAAAAATCAACACACACGGACATATGACAGGGGAAGGGAAATTTCCTGTACAAAAAGAGGAGGAAAAGAAAAAAGAAACAATACAGAACGGAAAAGAATAGCATAAATGACGTCATCAAGACAATAACTCTGTTGAATGATATTTGGACAAGATACTTGTCATAAAACTTACTCGATGAGATAGCTTCGTTTTGTCAGTATAAGAATGATCTATAATGTAAATAGAGATTTAATAAGAACATATAGATTCAAACTATTTTTATCAAACAATTAAAATTGGTTAGATTTATATATTCTTACGAAGCAATAAACAAGGTTATTTATATGTCGATCTTACAGAATTATCTCTTATCATGACTTTTATAAAATTCAGACTTCTTTTCTTCTTATACATATGAAGCAAATAAATGTCGCCGTTTGCACAATATTCCTGACTTTAGTGAGTGATGTGAGTCATTCCTCGATGCTGTTGTTGTTTTAAAATATTCTTTTACAGAGATTTTGAGCAAGTATCATGTTATAGATTTATAAAAATATTGATGTAGTTAATAAATCTTAATCCAACAGTCTAGAAATTTTAAATATACATGATTGATTGATAAAATTGCATATTTTTATTATAATATATAAATATGGCATTGGACTTCATTTGATATTGAGAACGTTGTATCTGTGCTAACCAAAACAAAAAATCAAGAATAAATCATTACTATCATTTTAAACGAATGTACGTAAAGTAGTTCTAAATGAAACCATAAATATTTTAAAAAGATCATTTAAATAAATCTAGCATATCAGAAAAAATATTGTCTGAGAAATTAGAAGACAATACAATAAGTATTATTTAAATTAATAAATCAAATAATAAAAAATGAAAATTCTTTAATATATAGATAATTATAAAATATATTCGATTAATATTTTCATATCTTATCAAAATTAACATGATATTTTTTTTATTCTCATTATTCAGTTTTTTATTAGAAGTATGAAATTTAATATCCACAAAGAACAAAAATATTAACGTAGCATATAAAATTTCTTTTATAACCTTTCAAAATCATTATAAATCTCTGAAACAAATGGTGTTTGCATATATTTTATAGCTGCACTATATTTTATTACATATTCAGAATATATTTTCTGTCCTATTTCTCAAACTAAAATATTAAAAATAAATATATGTTAAAGGAATTGAGATGTAACAAAAGGATCATGTTTTTTCTTGATATTTTCAAAGACTATTATCACAAAGTACAATCAATAAATACACGATAATATCATGTAATAATTATTATAAATAATACTTCTATGTTTTTATATTTTGATTTCAATTAATTATGATGCACATTATGGTTTTTTTGTTACTATTTATTTAACGCTCTTTTAATTGCTCATATTAGAAGTGTATATAGTAGAGGTAT
Source organism: Macrotrachela quadricornifera (assembly GCA_022393335.1). NCBI lineage: Eukaryota > Metazoa > Rotifera > Eurotatoria > Philodinida > Philodinidae > Macrotrachela > Macrotrachela quadricornifera. Next base: position 1,389 of record JAJEKB010021428.1, on the reverse strand, counting down.
AAATATTAATGAATGATTCAGAATAAATAGCACTGTTCGTATTTTACAAATTTCTTCTCTATCTTCCATTTAATTTGAACACTTTCTTAATTAATGAGATAGCAATCAAAATTCTCTATAACAACGTGTATGACTAGATCCAAAAGCTGTTTTAGATGTAGTTGAAAAGACACAGAAAAACATAATGAATAAACGCGCTTTAGATTCCATTTTTTTCATCACTTCAATCTATTTTAAAAGTTTACCAATAGATGTAGTGTGAAAAGCTCTATAATCTACGAGACAGTCTATATGAGCTACGACCGAAAAACATATGACCTGCTCAATCGAAGTCGTCCGATTGTATTCACTCTAGAATATGTTGTAGAGATAAAAATTCTGAGCATTTTGACGTAAGCAGCTTAAAAAAATACTGAATTCTCGATATTTTAGAAGCATTTTACGAAATATCATATATACGATAAAATTGATCAATGAGAGCTCAAATAGGAAAATATCTCGAGAACAGTTGAATCGATTGAAATGAAATTTTGTTCAGACATATATTTGAATAAGACCCACTCAGCATAAAAATTTTGTCTGAAAACTTGGAACTGTTGAGCTTTTATGACTAGTTGAACATATTGTTTTTACGAATGAGTTTTCTCTTAAGATATGGACTAGTTTGGGAATTGGTCTTTATAAGTTGATAGCATCACGTCAGGGCTGCAAGTTAATAAAAAGATCAGAATGGGATTTCTACAAATGGCTTGTAGTGAAGGTTATATTTGGAAGATACGTATAAGGTTAATTTTATTTTCCCCGATTCTACATTCTCTTCATATAAATACAACGTAAAGCATCAATATCTCATGAAATAGCTAAGATATAAAATTATGTCTTCGCTGACATAAAATAATAGCAATTTCTATTGTTGATATTAAAGATTTAATATCTTTGAATATTAATCAGGAAGTATTTTCAGTTGAGTATTGTCACACATGTGTTTTATCCTTCCTTCTGATTTTCATAGTGTAGTAAATCGTTATCGAAGAAGAAATAACTTAACAGTAAGTGTGTGAGAAACTCAGACACCGACGTTAGAGTCACACCTCAGATTTGGCTGATTTTTTAATATGTTATTGAAGGTATATAGTATAGTATATCCTAAAAATTTCAGCTCGATTGGGCTGCTTTTTCCTAGGCAAAAATTCAAAATACGATCAGAATTTTGATAGTTTTTCGATATGGCTTTTCAGTGAATTTTCCATTAGTGAATATAAAGTTTTTAGACTTTAGACCTTTTCTTTTTCTAACTATAACTATTGAGATATTATCCTTCTACATACAAAGTTTCAAAGGTTTTGGCCTATCTTTAAGGATTTTGGAAGCACTATAAGAAGAGCTGAT
>JAJEKB010021427.1:0-26802 GCA_022393335.1 Macrotrachela quadricornifera | reverse complement strand
GTGACAAATAATATATAGTGAAGTGAAGAGGACCTATAACACCAACAAGAAAGACATATTAACTATTCGTATTTTCTTGCTCTTTAAAAGCATTTTCATCATATCCGATCCTCTAATAAGAAAAAGATTGTTATATACAAAACTTCTTCTTACCGGATCAATTGCCATTATAATTAGTATTCTTAGTATAATCAAAACACAATAAGTTTTTATCTTGATCTATCTATTTATATACTTGTCTTTAATAAATTTTAGCCAATCAAATGACTCAATTTCTATCAAAAAGAGAACCAGTAAGAGACAAAAGAAAAAAACGTTGACATTTATATATCTGAACGGGCATTGTTCTCTCGGACGTTTTCACAACGGAAAAAAAGACAAATCAATGATCTCATGCATTTACTAGAGCATGCTAAGAAAACATGCATAAACGAAAAATTATATTTATATTGTTCTGTCTGACGAAGCGGAAATGAACTTGAATCTTATGTGAGAAAGTCTTTAAATCTACTGAAAAATCTCGAGATTTCATCATTTCGAATTGTGTATTGAAATTATCAGTAGACGACATGTTCAATCTATCAAAAGACAAATAATAACTATTTGAAAAGGAAATGTGAATTCGTTATAGTTACGATGTGATGAAATGATAACAGAAAAATAACAACAATAGTTTTATGTTGAATAAAGTTTTAACCCTTTCGCTACGATTCAGTTTTTCGAGAAAAATAGCTTCAACATATTAGTTATCATGCGTGTTCACACTCCATAAATGCGCTAATTGATATTTTCGGTATATACAGCTATTTGTTTTTCGTTGTGTTGTTTGTATCATCGCATAGGAGATCTTCTTTCACGTCGAGCTAAATAGTTGCTCGAGTTTCTTTTGGCTCTGTTACATGTATTACAGTAGGAACGAAGTAAAAAAACAATATTTCAAGTTTTTTTCTTTTATACTCTTTTCGTAACATTATCTTTGACTCTATTAGGTACTGTTATGACTTTTTTCTCATCCTTTTTCACTGACGTCGCTGTTATATGACTTCATCATACATAGGTAGATACTCTTTTTTCCATCGCTTTCTGCTTTGATTGTTTTAACTAGAACTATCACGCTATGCAATAAAGGTTTTTAAAAATAGCAAAGACAGAACAGATAAAATCTTACGTGTAATCTTCCGTCTAAGAATATAAGAAAGAAAAGTTTTAAGTTCAAGCATCTTTAGTTTTCAATACGTCTTGCCCTTCGCGACGTCCATCAATAAGGCCCAAGAACAATCATTGAAGGTTGCTGGTACTAATCTAGAAATTCCTTGCTTTTCTCATGGCCAACTTTACATAGCACACTCAAGAGTTGAAACTGGAAAGACTTTGTATGTTTTTGCCTTTGATGCGAAAACCAAGAATATTGTGCATCAAACAGCTTTGCAATAATAATTGTATTTCATTGAACACAGTCTTTTTTAATAAAAAAAAGTCGATCAAACAAAAAGAATATTGAAAAGGATAAAAATATTTAAAAAAAATAAAAAATGACGACAACAACAATTGAAAATGGAAAGTGATCTGAGCACATTTTACGATATCGAAGTCCGATAACTGATAGGAGATCATAAAGACGTTGTTGTCTAATATGCGAAGTATGTAATATCAAATTATCTCGACTAACGTCAGATACTTCCGCTAGTTATATAATGTTTATCAAACATAATGGTGTATTTTTATTAAATAATAGAATAGATCTAAGATATAAAATGATAACTTTAAATCCTTTTGCAATTGTTAACTATGTATTCATTATGCATGATCATACAAAAAAGAATACTATTTTCTGTTCAATCTAAAAATTAATTATGTTCTTAATTGATTCTAGTGCTCTTTACAAGACTTTTTATCAATATATAAAGTATAGCATGTAGCACATTCTACTTTCAATCAATAAAAAAAAGTACTATTTTAATTAACAACCCACCCTCAAGATTGTTTATATAAGAATTATCTAGAAATATGAATAAATAAACTTGATAATCTTGAATATACTATCAAAAAAAAGAATTTTGTTTTTGATATTCAAATATAATAAAATAAAATATGAGAATTCATTCGACGAATAGTAAATCATGAATAATAACGACATGACAATAGAGAAAGAGAAAAAAATACGAAAGCAGTGAACCATAACTATGATATTAACATTAAGCATGGATAAAGAAAAAGAGCAAAAAACAAATCAACATACCCTAAGAAAATTTTCTACTCAATAGTCAGATTATCTAACTCAGATATAAAACAAACAAGAAATGAATTATATTATTTTATTAATTATTTTTATTTCTTTAATATCAATTATTAATAGTTCTTATAAACCAATTCCAATTGGTTCTATTACTATTTCTACTACACGTATGATACACAATATGCAACCAAAAGAATATGGTGGTAAAGATAAATCAATAATAATTTTTACAGCAAATGAAAGTATGACTATTATAAATACAATATTTGATTCACTATCACGTGATTTTTATATAATATTTACAAATACAACAAATAATTTAATTTATATACGTCAATTAATATCTATTGAAAAACTTAGTTCTACTATATATCAATTACCAATATTATTTAATATATCAAATATAAATACATTAACATCATTTTCATCAGATGTAAATAATAAACGTATGTTTTTTACTAATGAAACAGGTATTGTAACAATGTTTTCAATGAGTGGTTTAATGCAAACAATTATTCCAATACCATCAACAATAATAAATCCAATACGATCTGTAAATTATAATCAAGATTTAAATCGTTTATTTCTTATAACTGATTCAACAGTTGATTCTTGTACTGGTCTTGATAAAAATTCTCTTGAATGTTGTCAACTTACATCAGAAATGAATCAATTTCGTTCAATAACATTTGATCCATTAACAAGTAAATTATATGCATATATTATTGATGAACGTACTCGAATATATAGAGTCAATTTAAATACATCGGGCTGTCCAATTAGTTTTCATCCAATAAATACTGTTGGCATTTATTATAATAAACATTTAGTCATATATGAAGATTTATATTTTTGTTCAGGAAGTAATGATAATTCAAAAAAAAATTCGATTTTAATTATTGGAAATGGTACACATACACCTCGTGTTATACAATTTAATGAATCAATTGTTGGTTTACATATTTCATATCCATATATAAAATCAATAAAACAAACTGAAGAAACTTGTTTTCGTGGTATTACATATCATCATTATCGTATTGCTGTTGTATTAGCAGCTATATTTGGTACAATAATGGGTATATTTATGTGTTTTAATGCATTATTTTGTATTGATTTTTTTATGACAAAACGTATTATACGAGATTTAAAAAAACAAATACCACATAATTTATTAGAAGATCGTTGGAATAAATTAGTTGAAGAAAAATATGCAAAATTAGCACTTGAAAGTATAGATTTAATTTAATATAATATTCTATTATTATTTTTTTTAATTCTTATAAATAGTTCAACGAAAGAAAAATGATCCACCATCAAAACGTAAATCATCTGCTGGTATACGAAAAATGTCAACAAATGAGAATGTTCAATCTACTAGTAATAATAATAATGATATTCCAAAATTTTCTAATCCAATACCAAAAATTTCTGCATATGTACGTCGTAAAAGTGAAAGTTATTTAAATCGTCGTCGAAGTGATGATTATCGAAATCAACGACAAACAAATGAAAATCGATTATCATCACAAAATAATCAAATAATAACAACAACAACAACAAATATTCCACAAACTTTTATTAAAGGAATAAATGAAGAAGATGATAATAATAAAAAAAAATTTCGAGAAAATGCTAGTCAACATGATTTATTAAAAACTGAAGGTGAACTTTTATAAAGAGAAAAAGAAAATAAAAACATATGGGAGAAGTTTTTTCTTTTTTTTTTGTCTTTTACGTTCTATTGTCTTCCCATGTGTTTTTGTTAGATGACGAAAGTTAACGACGACATTTCATTTTAACATGTAATGCTCGATTTTTTTTTGTACCTAAATCAATAACGGACACTTTTTTTCATTAAGTCAGATTTTTTTATGATTAATTTTTGAAGCTTTGTTTTTTTATTTCAATTATAAATCATAATGAGTTCATTTTAACCTTTAATTTTCAGATAATATTAGTTAGAATTTTAGTTTTTTTCTTTTTTCATTATATTGTTTGTGTTTTAATAATAAATTATATAGTTAATCTTTTAGATGATTATGAATTAAATATAATTAGGATTTATTATGGCAACACAATCAGATGTATTGGCTACAATTCAAGCTAATTTACAACAAGCTATAGAACGAAAAAAACCACGTGAACAAGTAATCATATTATTCTTATTTATTTTTTATTCTAACGATATTAATTATATATATATATTTTTTAGACCATTAAATTTGAATTTGATGGTCAAATACGTGCATGTTGTGTATCAAAACCATTTACTTATTCTGATTTACTTAAATCAATTCAAAATTTATTTGGTAATCATGTATTAACATCAATAGATAGTATACGTGGTGTATTTTCACGTGATGATGCTTTACGTTTACCAATAACAAATGATGATGATTTAAATAAAGTTATAGCTATTGCTGAAGCAAATCATGCAACAAAATTAAATTTTTTATTAACAAAAAAAAAAGGATATAATATATCTCGAATAAAATCAAAAGTAAATCATGATAATTCAGATTCAATATCAGATGATGGACAACAACAACAAACTGAAGTTGATGATCCTACTATAGATTCACCACCACCAGGTACTATAGCACCACAAAAACGACGTACAATATTAAATACAACTAATAAATCAATAATATCTAAAGATGGAGGACTTTTTATACCAGAATCAGTTAGTTTTAATTTTGAATTTTTCTATTTTATTTTTAATTTTATTTTTGATAGAGTGATGAAATATATTCAAGTGGTAGTTCATCAGTAGTTAGTCGAGAATCAGGTAGTAGTGAAAATAGTACACGACGACGTTTACCAAGTGAATATTAATTTGTATTTTTTTGTTTTCTATAAAAATAAATATTTCTTTTTAATTCTAGGTAGTTATTTAATTAAACGTGGAGGAACAAGTTCTACGTTAAGTAGTGGGAGTCCAATAAGTTCAAGTAGTAATTCATCTCATACAAGTTCAAGTTCAAGTGAATCTCTTTGTACACAATGTTCATGTTCTGGTCATCATTATAGATGTAAAAGAAATTTTATTAAAAAAATCATTTTTTTTATGTATTTTATTTTAGCACCTCAAACACCTTCAAATTGGAAATTAGGACGACAATTAGGACAAGGTATGATCTTCTTAAAAATCTTGTTCTGTTTTTCATATAGATATTTTTTAAGGTGCATTTGGAAAAGTTTTTCTTTGTTATGATGTTGATACTGGTAGTGAATTAGCAATTAAACAAATTCCTATACGTGGACTTAATTCAGAAACATCTCGAGTAAATAATAAAAAAAAACAATCCGGAAAAACCCTTTTTTTTTATTTTCTATTAATATTAAATAGGAAGTTAAAATACTTGAATGTGAAATAAACATATATAAACAATTAAATCATGAACGTATTGTGCGGTATCATGGTGCAGCACGAACAGAAGATTATTTACAAATATTTATGGAATATATGACTGGTGGATCAGTACGTGAACAAATACAAAATTATGGTGCATTAACAGAACAATTAACAAAAAAATATACAAGACAAATACTTGAAGGTCTTATATATTTACATGAAAAGCGATTTGTTCATAGAGATATTAAATGTAAATTAAATTCATAAAACAAAATGAAAGATTTATTTGTTGTTTTTTTTTAATATTAAGGTGCAAATATCTTGAGAGATATCTCAGGTAATATAAAATTAGGTGATTTTGGTACATCAAGAAGATTAATTGCTATTACTAATCAAGATCAACCAGATTCGGGAACGATTGGTAAGTATCAATTATTGAATTTTGATAATTAACGCGCTATATTAGTTTCCAATAATCAAATATGTATAACGAATTTCTAATTGAGCTGTGCAAGATCTTGACATTGAGATTTACTCGTTTAAGATTCTTTCATATGGTTCTAGATATGCTGTGAGTACGTATAAATAATAAAGACTATTTCTTTTTTTATATAGGTACAGCTCATTGGACAGCACCTGAAATAATTCAAGGAAGTATATTTGGACGTAAAGCAGATATCTGGTAAAAAAAAAAGAAGAAGAAATTTAAAACCTATTTATTTAATTTAACTTTTTATTATTTCAGGAGTCTCGGTTGTACAGTTGTTGAAAGTAATTATGATATTATTTATTAATTACTATTTAATTTTGAACTATTTTAGTGTTAACAACTGGTCCACCATGGCAAAATCTTCAACCAATAGCTGCAATATTTCATATAGCTACTTGTGACAAACCACAGTAAATATTTTATTTTTAAATAATAGTTTTTTTTCTTCTTTTATTATTTTAGATATCAATTACCAAAAAATATATCTAGTTCTGCTCAAGAATTTATAGATGCATGTCTAACAAAAGATTATCATCAACGTTTAACAGCTGAAGAATTAATACATCATACATTTCTATCTGATATACATAATCATAATCATCATCATCATTTCGAACAAAATTCTAATCAAATATTAACAAATCTTACATCAATATCATTTTAATTTTCAAGCAATTTTATTAATTGTTCTTGTTTATTAATAATTGAATGTTTAATTTGAGATTTTTTTTTAATTAATGGTCGTGATCTTTCCATTATTATTCGACCAATCTAAACAAAAAGACAAATTTAAATGTATGTATAAAATGTACATACTTTTTTATATGGTGGTGATGATGCACGAAGTAATGCTTTTTGATGTTTTAATTCATTTATTAATTTTTCTTGTCGAAGTTTTTCTTTATGTTCTATTGTTCGAACAGTAATTTTACGGAACTGAAAAATAATAATAAAAAAAAAATAATTAAAAGATGTAAAAAAAAAAATAGAATAAGATTTACTTTTTCAGCTTGAAGAATTAAAGATGAATCCATATGTTCAAGAATATTTAATAAAGATTTTATTTTATTTTCAATTGATTGTAACATATGAATTGTTGATATATCAATATCATCAGAGATAAAATATTTTTTATATAAAATTTTAATAGTATTTTTTATTTGGCCAATAGATAAATCATTTTTTTCATTTTTATATTGTCTAAAAAATGCAAAAAAAATATTTTTGTTTTTTTTTTTGAAAAATAAATACGTGAGAATATTTTGACAAGAAATTTCATGTGAAAGTTCAGATTTAATTAAATTTTCTAAATCATTTATTTTTATTTGAAGTTGATTTATTTGTTGATTTTGTTCAATAATTGTCATATTTATAGTTGAATTTATTTTATCAACTATTTCAGATGTATATTGACTTTTTTGTATAAGTGGTAAAGAATTTTCTTCCATTTCAGTAAATATATCAAGTAATTGTTCAGGTTTAGTAAAATAAATTGAATAATTCTTATTATTAAAAATAAAAAATTTATTAATTTATTTTATAAATTATTTATTAAGATTTTACTTCATCAGAAGATATATTAAAATCAATATTATTCACTTCATTTGAATTAGATCTTAGTAGAAATGAAAAATTTTAAATAAATCAAATAAATAATTATACAGACATCAATTTTGAAGATTCAATATCATCAATTGATCTATTGTTAATATCTATTTTATATAAGAAGAAATTATTTTTTAAAGTATGATTGAAAATTTTTAGAGGAAGAAAAATCTCTTTTTCAGAATCACGACATTTTGTTTAGAATGCAATTTTGCATACAGCGATACAGAATAAACGCTTCATATACCATCTCTCGTTTTGAAAAGCATGATTATCTTAAACGTGTTAGTCTTTTATTAAAAAATAAGAACAAAAACATTTTCATTTTTGTAATACAATAGAACCAACGAATCAGCCATTATTTCTTTACATTGCTTTTTAAAAATAAAACTAGTCTGTCATATTTTTCGAGCAAGTAGATTGCATTCTGATCTGCTCTGTAAATATGTCTGATATAAACCAAAACTACAAATCATAAATTTTATTTTGTCCTACTATTTCAAATCGTTTCTTTAGTCGAAAACATCGGATTCATTTTTTCATAATACAAAGATGAATTTTGTAATGTTCATGTAGGAAAATAACGATTTCTGTATCTTAATAAATTTTACTAAATTTTAAGGAAGAATAAGAGCTTCTTCAATATTCACAAGAAATATTTTTTGTTAATTCTTTATTTACGCCTTGTTAAGCACTCGTTCGCATATTCTTTCGAACGAGCTGCATTGTATTCAATTACTTATTTATACTTGAAAGAACATATTTAGTTGTAGGGCATGATGAAGACTCTCTTTTGAATTGAACTTGCCGCTTCTTTTTCTTCATCGTATAAAAAGTAAACATTTAAATATACCTGCTTCTAAATCAATTTTTGAATGAGTAGATTCTTGATGTTTGAGAATATTCATACGCCATTCCTGTGAATATATACAAATAAATTTTCGACAAAAAAATTTCTTTTTATTTAACATCTAACTTCAGGTGCAAATTTAAAAAGAAATTGTTGATATCGACGTGATTGTTTTAATATATCTATTAAATGATTATAATCATTATGATGATTAATAAGAATTTTTTGTAATTGTTTTATTTCATTAATTAATTCATCTTTTTTTCGTGTTTCTTCATCAGCTCTAAAATAATATTAATATTAAATTTTCTTGTTTTATTTTTAAATTAATATTGCAATACTGAAAAGCTGCATCATTAGCATTTCGATTCCATGCATCAAGAAATTGATCAAATAAAGTTAAATCTTCATTAATATGTTTTTCATCTTTAGCTAATGTACGTTCTTCTTCACGTAAATAATTATCTAAACGTTCAATTTCATTTTGTTTAACATTAAGAGTATACTTGATTGAAATAAAATAGAATTTATTCAAAGTTTTTAGTTAAAATATTTACTTGTAATGTAAATATTTCATTATTTTTTCGAAGATAATCTTGTAAACTTTTTCGTTCTCTTCGTCGATCTATAAATAAAATAAAATTTATATGTAAAAGAATCATAATTTCACTTTGATTATGAGTTATAATCCATAATCTATCATTATTTGTTAATAATTGTTTATAGTCCTTTGACTTAAATAGAAGAAAAAAAAAATGAATTATAAAAAAGAATAATTCAATATTTACTATAAATTGATCTGATTCGTTAAGAATTTTATTTATTTCATTATGACATAAATTCTTCTTATCATCGGTCTTTCTTTTAAATCGATTATCTCGTTCCTGAATATAATAAATAGTATCTATAAAAATAATGATCAATTATATATGTGTATACATACTTTAACATTTCTTTCATGTTCTTTATTTTGCAATTCACAAAGATCAAAATTAACATTATGAAATAATCGATCGGGTTTTTCTTGCTTTCGTTCTATTAATAGTATCTTTTATTGTTATCAGTATTATTTATATATATATATATATTTACCTGATAATTTATCATCATCTTTTAACAATTGTTCTGTTATTTCAAAATTCATCATGCATACATTATTTTTAATTAAATATAAAAACCGCCATAAAAAGATAAGAAAAACTTAAAAATGATTCTATTCAGAAAGTCGAAGATTGTTACATAGTACAGCTATAACATTATAAAAATCTCTATACTAAATATAGATTTAAACTCCTCAAGGCCAGACATATGACGTCATTAATAATAATATCGAAAAAGTAATAACATTCATAATTGATTTTTCTCTGAACTTCCTGCTAGAACATATATTCTGTTCATTTATGTGTAAAAATTGAAATTAATTATTGAATTATTAAATAAATTTAAAAAGAATTTTATTCCAATACGTGTTACATTTAACAGACAAATACATAGAAAGATTAAAATTGAAACTGGATGAATAAATAATATGTGACTTATTTGTAGACTTTTTCTTTTCAAACAAACACCAATACGTATTGAAATTAAAATAGAAAAAAAAGAGAAAAACTGAGGTTTAGTCAAGTATTATTTTTTTTGTTTTAGTCAAATGCGAGAGTTATTGCACAACTCAATAAATTCATCTCATACAGGAAAAAGAAAAGAGAAGATTAGGATCTTATTATATGTATAATATATATATATATATATGGAATGCTAATTCGTAGATCAGCGAGAAGAATTAAAATGGCTTTTCAAAGATAAAAAGAATGAATTAAATGGTATACATACTCAAGAACAACACTGACAAAAAAAAACGAAAAGAAAAAAAAAAGTCACTCTTTCATTCATACACATAAATATATGCGCATAGAACAAAAGACAAAAAAAAATTTTTTTTATTATTGTGCTCCTTCTTGATTATCATCAGCATCCAAACCACGTGTGACTTTAGTAAAATCAAATGATTCACCCATATAACGACGATAAACATCAAGAATATCAAGACATGTTGATTCAAAATGTGTTGTTGCATCATATGAACTTGAAATAAAGAGCTATAAAAGAAAAAACAAAAGATAGATTTATTTTTTGAATAATAAAAAATCAAACTATTAATATATTTACCTTGCTTGCTGTACCATCATCAACTGGTTCATATAAATCACTAACACTAACGAATTTTTGATAAATTGGTTCAAGAAGTGCAAGACCAGGTTTAATTTCATTTTCCGGATTATTTGTTTCAACTGTTGTACTAACTAATGCAACATACCAATCTTTTGGTGTAGCCATATTTGTTTGTCCCATACAACAAACATAAATATCTAAATAATTAAATTTATTTATTACGAAAAAAATAATTATTGATTTACCATTATGACGTTGAACTTGTTTTTGAGGAATAATAATTTGTATTGAACCTGGTGAAGTATTTGAGCCAACATTAACAGGATGTCGTAAAAGACAAATAGCTCGTATAACTTGTCCAACTCTTTTTACTTTATCTTGTGCATATGATGGATCACATATAACAGCTTTACAACGAGCTGTTTGATCACCTGATCGAACACCAACAACAACACCATTTTCATAAACAATTTCATCAACTGGTTTATCAAGCATATATGTTCCACCATAAATAGCACTTAGCCTAAAAAAGAAATTTTATATAATCAAATAAAATATTTTATTATTATACTTTTATTTACCGTGCAAAACCTTGTGGTAATTCACCAAGACCATAAAGTGGATAAAGATATGGTGATTTACCATAACGTGCCAATGATTCACTATATAATTTAATTCGTTTAATTGATTCAAGAACTGGTTTTTCTAAATAACTAAATAAAAAAAAAAATCCTTTATTAGAAATATATTCTTTTAGAATTATAAACTAACTCATCATCACTATAAAGTGCTAATGCATGACCAGTAAAATCAATTGTATCTTGATCAAGACCAAATTTTTTAAATGCATCAACCATACGTGTATTTGGTGGTATATCTTTATATGTTTTGGGTTCTCTTTCATCGTATTCATTAATCCATACCAGTAAATTACGAAAACGACGTTTTTCAAAAAGACCCATTAATGCTTAGAAAAAAAACAAGAAAATATTATTTAATATCTTTAAATTTATTTATTTTTGTTTATCTTACATGATGCAAGTGCTTCACGTTCATCAGCTGGTACTTTATGAATTTTTTGACCCTTGTATACATAACTACCTTCTATACATTTAAACTCAAGATACCGTGTTACACCTGTATGAATTAATAATTTCACCAAAAGACCTATGAAAATATTTTAGGAAAAAAAATTTATTTATTTTTGAAATTCTTGTTTTTTTTAAATTTTTTTTACCGTTAGCCATAAGAAATTTTGGAATTAAATCAACATTCCAATCACGTCCACGTCCTGTATCAGATGGTGGTGGTGGTAAATTAAATTTTGAATAAAGCTTAAAATTAATAAAAAAAATAAAAATAAGAAATTTATTATTATTAAAAAAATATAATATTCTTTATTTACATCTTCTAATGGTGTCATTGATGCTGATTCACCACCATAATATTTATTACGATCCATATGTAAAATTTTCTTGCCAGCTACACCAAGTAAACCAGCTAATACGCATTCCTATAAAAAAAATAAAATCTTAATTAATAAAATAAATATATGTTTCCTCTAATTTCATACCTTTAAACCGGTACCTAACAAGATGACATCATATTCTTCATCCATAATGACGTATAACCAGAAAAAAAAGAAATGAAAATTAAATTGACTTTTTAGTCTAAAAGAAAATATATACAATATACATTTTTGATACATAATGAATGAAAAGAATAGTTATAAGGACAAAAAAAAATTCTTGAATGAAACGATAGAATGTTTATTTTACAGTCATCATAATTTTAGCACAGGTGTCGAAACAAGTGGCGACAAATGCATTGTAGTAACACACTTTCTCGTATTATTATTTTCATCTTTATAGAGATCAAATTTTTTATTTTCATTGGTAAAAATCTTATAGAACTAATGACATCTACAATTTTATTCTGTTATTTATTTTGAAAAGATTTTTTCAAACATTTTTACATTTGGTCTTTATAGTTAAAATTGCTTTAAAAATTGTTGTTCTTATGCGAACTTATTTCGATCATTATCAAACAATGATTACAAATTTATCTTATCATTTTGATAAGATATTAACTGTTTGAACTTTAATAAAATCGTACTCAATACTTTTTGCTACTAAAACTTTTGATTACAGTCATATATATTTCAAAATCTTCCATTTCAATGTTTTAATTAAGGAGCACATAAAAAAAGACAAATAATATTGAATGTAGGTTCTTCATTTTCGCTAGCCAATGATTGTTAAAATGCACTATGACGACTTTATAGCTTGTTTTCATCCTTTCTTTTATCTCATTTAGTAATATTCATATGTGCATGTTTTTTCTTGTTTTTATGATAACATTGATTGTGGTCATATTGACACATGTTTCATATATTCTGTTTTCCAATAACAACTACTACGATGCACATATATATATATACATGAGTATATGTACTTAATGACTGATCTTCTTTAGGAACGATTCCTACAAACTGTGTTGAGGATATATCTGTCGTCATTTTCATTTTTCTATTTTATCTCTTTTCTTTTTCTTGTTTATGACATGAAATCGGACAGAAAAAAAGATATTCTAGTAACTGTTTGTGGTTGTTCGTATGTCGTATTATGTTAAATCATAGTGAAAATACAATGCTTTCTTTTCATCAATGAACTATACAAATGTTTATGCATCTTTTAAGGAGATGATTTGAGCGTTTCTTTATCACACAGATTACTGATCCTTATAGAACACAGGAAACAAAATAAGAGCAACAATAGAAGAAGAAGAAACACTACTTTTCTTGCCTATTAAATATTTTGCGCCTTACACTTTATATGCAAGCCAAACGGAAATATACTTAAAGATGCAATACATTTTATACGTTCTTGCTATGTAGAATATATTGAAGAATAAACAATGCATAATAATACAGTAAGAAAAATACAAAGGAAAGAATTTTAATGCAGATCTAATGTACATTATACCAAATAATTTGACTTTGAAATTTTATTCCAAAGTTTTTTGTCTAAAGAACAATTTATTTTTGTTTACTATTTTATTATCAAATGCAGAACGATGTGTGATCATTCTCATATGCAAAATGATTTGGTTTTCTTTAATAAAATATAAAAGATATTTTGTCTTTATTGTATTAATTATCATTCTCTATAAGTCAATTTTATTAAAATAATCATGAATAATAATTAGAATATTTTTATATTCGAAAAATAGTCTTTGACATATTTATAAATATAATCGTTTTGTACGTCTTGTAAAATTATGTATTATTCTTTTCAATTGCTGATAATTGATGTGTCAACAAATTTTTCGCAAGAGATTGAATTGAGACATTAGTGAAATACTGGATGCAGCTTAAAGATTGCAATATTTGATATTTTGCAGATATCTCGCCGCAGATAAATGATATAACCTTGATATTTTTCTTAAAAGATGGATCATAAAAAGTTCTCTGAAAAATTGTAAGAACAAATCTATATTGATTTGTACTGATGGTATCTCCCATTCCCAAAATGAACAAATCACATGATGCTGTTATGCTCTACCGTATTTAGCATAATAAAAATATTTAGAAGGTTTTTTCGCTTTTCACATAAGGATATGTTCATATAGCCTTGGTGGAGCTTCTGACAGTGCATCTTCTCAAGTTGAAATGTTTGTAAAGCAAAAAAAAAGAACTCTTTCAAATATTTAGCATGATGGGATATAGCACCATCGTATGATTTATTCATTTTGAATGTAGGAGACACCATCAGAACAAATCAACAGATTTGTTTCTACAGTTTCTGTAGAATTTGACATGCCGCATTGTTTAAGAAAAAACAATCAAGACTATTATTTATCTGCAAAATACTAAATTGTGCAATCTCTATGCAGCATCCGATACTATAGAATAAAAAACAAATTCTATATCTTTTTCTTCAATAAATTCAACACTATCACTTTTTATCAAGAAGAAAAAGTGAATTTTAGTAGCGTCTGTATCTCATAGTATTCTTCATATTCTGGATACGAAAATTCCTATATCCAAATATGTGGATTCTCGTATCCGAGATACGCTGATGATGCAAAGAATACAATGGAAATTCAAAAGACAACGACATACCAAGATCTGCTTTTTCTCTCTTGGAAGCTGTATATGTCACAACGCGGAGAAGTTATATTGTGATGAACGATTTTTATTTGATCATGTTTCAAATTGAGTTATTTTTTTTCGTGAATGTTTGTAAAGGATTAAATATACATTAATAAAAAGAAGAGAAAATGAGCTACATTTTGATTACTACTATCCATTTCAAAATAGAAGGCGAGTGATTGTAAGTTGAATAACTCGAGAATGGTAACAGCTTTTGAGGTCGGGTTTTCGTTGTTGTGTAGCCAAGACTGGGGCACATAATGATATGTAAAAAATTTTTTTTCCCGTTAGCCTGAGAGGGGGTTTCAGGCAAACCTTTGCAAACCAGGCATGCTAAAGATAGAAGACATGACGGATTTTTGTTTTGGACAAATGCATTTGATGCGCAAGACTCTTCTGTACATTTCTACGCAAACCGCTGGTTTCTACGACGTTCCGTTCGAATGCTACAGTTCCTACAGCAAAACCTGTGAAAAACAAGGTTTTCAACCCGGAAAGCATGCTTTTTTTGTTCGATACACGTTCCCACAGGATGTCTTTAGAGATTTTCCACATCGCTGCTTATCGTGGCAATGTTTGTTTTGCTCTACCGTAAAGTTTATTTTTGTCCATTGTCGAGATCGGCTTCATTTCAGTCAATTTAAAGCCTATTGGGCCTTGAATTACGCCTAAAACAATACAACTTGTGCGTTGTAAGTGAAATATGATCGTTCCATCCTTCAATGTACAATTGAATATCAGACTAACTGGTGCATAGCGCGTCTTTCTCCTCGAAATGATGTACACTTTATATAAGAGGAAGTATTCTGTTTATGGAGCATTCTATTAGAGGATGATATATATCATCCTCTACAGATTTACATGTTTCTTTCTGTTCTCTACACATATTTCTTTTTGTTCTTCATATTTTTTCCGTGCTTCATATATGCCACATATGTTCATATATATTTCTGTTCTTTTACCATATGTGAACGTATGATGACACACTTTTGTTTTTCTGTATTTCATCATCTTTTCTTTGTTGGATTTCATCTTATGTTCGCTCTCACAACACTTACTTTCGTCTTAGTAATATTCGCTCCTTGTCAAAAGAGTACATTACTGCTCTCAACAATGAAACCAGTCGCCGATTTACCATCACGCTCGAAAGGTCGAAGAGAAATTTAACAATGCCGACGATTTTGTCGAAGATATAGGACCACATTTACTTAGTGAAGATGAATATGGCGAGTCTGACTTCGATATCAACACAGACGATGAAGAAGATATAGACTTTTGATTCGATATTTGTACAATTTTTCTGTAATAAACAGTACTTAGATTTCTTCACACTCTTGCGAGTTATTTTAAGCGCTGATAATCACACACAAATATCATGAGCTAAAATAACGCTTTGGAAATGAAAAATTGGGTCAAATTCAAGGCCCAATAGGCTTTAAATTGACTGAAATGAAGCCGATCTCGACAATGGACAAAAATAAATTTTACGGTAGAGCAAAACAAACATTGCCACGATAAGCAGCGATGTGGAAAATCTATAAAGACATCCTGTGGGAACGTGTATCGAACAAAAAAAGCATGCTTTCCGGGTTGAAAACCTTGTTTTTCACAGGTTTTGCTGTAGGAACTGTAGCATTCGAACGGAACGTCGTAGAAACCAGCGGTTTGCGTAGAAATGTACAGAAGAGTCTTGCGCATCAAATGCATTTGTCCAAAACAAAAATCCGTCATGTCTTCTATCTTTAGCATGCCTGGTTTGCAAAGGTTTGCCTGAAACCCCCTCTCAGGCTAACGGGAAAAAAAATTTTTTACATATCATTATGTGCCCCAGTCTTGGCTACACAACAACGAAAACCCGACCTCAAAAGCTGTTACCATTCTCGAGTTATTCAACTTACAATCACTCGCCTTCTATTTTGAAATGGATAGTAGTTCATTGTTGAGATTTTTATTTGAAAATCTTTTTTTTTATTTAGTTTGAATTATTAAGAAACTCGTAATTGAATCACGAATAGATTCATGTCCATTATCAATAAATGAAATGATTCAATTAGATGAATTGATTTGTCATGAGACAGGTTCTATCATCAATGGTTTATGGTTAAGAATACTTTTATTTTTATTTTCGATTTTAATTGCTCTTTGTATTTTTCCTATTTATATTTCTAAACATTTTTGTTAATTCAATATTTAATCCACCTTCAGGTGCATTAACAACATCAGCAGCAGCATAAGTTGATTGTAAAGTACGAGTTTGAATTTGTTCTAAAATATGGGACGCAATCACTTTGCCGAAAATAATTTTGCCGACGCCACTTTGCCGAAAGATTGTTTAGCCGAAAGGTACTCTTTGCCGAAAGGTTTTATTTTACCGAAAAGAATTTCAAGTAAAAAAAATTGACATTTGTTTAGAGTACGGTACCAAAAAGTTTTTTAAAATTCAACTGTGTTATACTACGATTCAATATTATATTCTTTTTCGTTCTTCTCATCTATTATATCGTATAGATGACATATACGATATACATATGTCTCTTCTCTTTCTTTCCTTTTCGTCACATATGGTATTTTCCAACAGTTCTTGTTTTTTACCTGTTTTTGGAATATACCCTTCGCGTTTATGGTTATTTCGAAATATCCTTCGGATTTTTCCAATTCGTTCACCTATATATAGTGAACATTTTTCGAAATAAAATCAGACGCTGATTTTATATCAGTTAAACCAAGTATCCCGTTGATAAACTGTTACCAGTGAACTAAATTACAACTTGATCATGGCTTCAAGTCAAAACAGTGGAAGCGATTCAAGCAGCTATGCTGAAGTGATTAAATCTACAAAAGGTAAGTATATTTACCTTCTGTCAGACGAGAACTAGTTATTTCACTTCTCGTGCTGCATCATATAAACTACTAGATTTGGTGGACTAAAATATGAACAAACTATGGTGACAAAACATGTTGTCAGCAAATTATATCTGTCGGCAAAGAATACCTTTCGGCAAAGAGTACCTTTCGGCAAACAATCTTTCGGCAAAGTGGCGTCGGCAAAGTGATTGTCGGCAAAGTGTAGCGGACCCCTAAAATATAATCTAAATGATGATTGATAAAATTGGTCACATCAGCTTCAGCATATCTTCCAAATTCATCTGATTCTTCTCTGACAGTTAATTGTTGAGATAAATTAGGAAACCCATCTCTTAAAGGTGTTTGTAAATTAAAATTTTCATCAGCATCTTTATCCAAAATATATTTATGAACTAATTTGGCAACTTTAATTGCATATAACTCGAGCCATACCAGGTCATTTGTGTTCGGCCGGTTCCGGCCCGTTGAGTTTATTTTCCGACAAATTCTTTATCGCCGGATTCCGGCGGCAAGGAATTCAGCGGATCCGATCGGAATTGATAAAAAAATGTGCCGGAATCGACAAAAGCTGTACCGAAACCGACTCAGATTTGAACAGATCCAGTTGTCAGAATGATCGATCTGGGATGCTAAAGTTTCTTGATTTGTATTTTTTGCATCTTTTTTTGGAACAAATTTTTCTCCTAATAATTTAAGTTTCTCTTGATTAGGTCTTGTTTCTCCAATCAAAGTTTGCCATGCTAAATCAAAATCAGTCATATGTAAAGATAAAGCAGTATTTCTCATAAAATCTCTTGCAGATTTTCCTGAAAGATACATTGGATGAAGTTGATCAGGTCGAAGACTATTTAAACCTTCATAAACACTTAAATAAGTAAGAAAATGTGTTCCACTATGTGCTGAAACTCGTTCAACAGTAACAGCACGATTATTAAGTAATTTTGGTTTTTCTCCTCGAATAAATTTAACAGTAATTTGATCAGAATTTGTTCCTTTTTCTCCACGTTTTGATGGACGTGAACTAAGATTTGCTAAAATAACCGAAACCCAAGGTGCATTAGCAAATAATTGATTAAAATTATAATTTCCTGAATCCGGATCATTATCATCATCTAATTCACCTATTAAATTAAAATAAGTTTCTCTCATAACTTGACAAGTTTTATGAAAATTTCCAATATTTTGTCTTTCATCAAGACCCGGAGGTACATGACGTGGTTCAACATAACGTTCACCATTTGATTTTAATTCAGTTTGTACACGAGTATAAAGATTTTGTGCAACTAATGATTCTAATGTATGAATACAAATTGATGTTGGTGAAAATAAAATTTGTATTTGATGTCTTTGAATTGTTAATAAAGATGGACCAAGAGTTTTTACACGAAAATAACGTGCTACTCTTCCATTATTATGAGGAACTTCAGTAACACGTCCACCACCACGCTATAAAGCTGCACCACCACCACTAAAACCATTAAATGAAATAGTTTTCAATTCGGGATATTTCTTTCGAACATTTTCAATCATTGCATATAATTTGTCCAAAGCTTGTTCTTGTGATGATTCAGCTCCACGACCATTTCGCCTTACTGTATCACTTTTAGCAATCATTGGAATTAATTTTCCACGATAAGATAAATGTTTTCGATAGATTAGATCTTCAATTAATTCATTAGTTAAATCAGGTAATTCTTCTAAATCTTTTACTGATTCACTTAATGTAACGATATCAATTACTGTTTCTTTTTCTGCAACGACATTTCCACTTGCTTTTAATAATAAAAATACAGCTAATACATTCACAATTGATTTTGTTTCATCTATAATAAATTTATTAAATATATCTAAATCGTTTTTAATTAATTCTAATCGACCAAATATTCGTGATGCTGTTTTACTACTTTTATTTAATATTTCATCATTTGTTAATTTTAATTTTTCAATCATTTCATTATTATTTAACCATTCAATGATTAATTTCTTTTGTTCTTTTAATGATAAAGAAAGAAAATTTTCATGAAAATGATTTACTTTTAGTAAATGAGTTAACGATTCCATTACATCAGTTGCATTATGATGAATATCAATGTTACCCAGGTCGATCACGCACGGTCGTAAACGGTCGTTTTTCATCGTATTTGACCCGTTTGGTACGCGCCGTACTACGGCCGTATATCATCGTGTCGTAAACGATCGAATACGGCATGTTCCAACCGTTTTTCACCGTTTCTGATCGTATACAACACGGCGATATACGGCCGTAATACGGCGCATACCAAACGGGTCAAATACGGGCAGTTTACGGCCGTATCCTTATCATTAACGGTCGTTTACGGCTCGTTTACGACCGTCGTATCGATAGACCTGGGTAGCATAATAAAAACGAAATGTTTCTATTTTATATATTAGATCAGAAGCTTCAGGAAGATTTTTTAAATTATCAATTAAACAAGTTAATTATCAATTAAATACAAAAATATTCGAGAAATATTTTCAAAATCTCTTCAAACAACTCAAATTATTCTTTCACACTTCAATTCTAATTCATTGATCAAGATTATTCGACAATTTATTCAAGAAATCTTTTCATGAGATTAATAAAAAAAAAAAAGTTATTTATGGCGTAAAAGCCATTCAACTGCCGCAGTTATATTTCCCATTGCCAGTGTAATAGCTGAAACAAAAGGAAAAGACAAGAATTAATTAAGAAATTTTATTAACTACCTCTTAAATTCATTTCACTATCTTCAAAGCCCACTTCGAGAAGTTTATTGAATTCTATAGCATATTGTTGATCCGGTGGAGGCAGTATTGGAAATTTAACTTCTAAATTAACATTATTTTTCCATGGATTTGGAATTTGCGTAATCGTTTTATGACCTCCCACGTCGATGAATACGCAATTCGTATACGCTCGTAAACGAGCGTTTACGTTCCCATATACGATCGTGTTTCGCCGTATTTTGGCGTATTACCTGTCTCAGTATTACGATCGTATTTCTCCGTGTCGTATACGGTCCGTATATGGTCGTTTACGACAGACCATGTTCGATCTGAGCTAATGTTTGATTAAAACGATCTGATTTTAACTTCACAAAGTAAAAATGAGCATCATTTTTTCATATAAAACATTCTTTGTTTTTTAATTATTATTTACCTTTTTATTATTATCATCTCCTTGAAGCAAGCCATTTTCAGCGGCCTTTTTGATGATATTATTGATGACAATTGCAGAATAGGCGTCTAGTTTTTTCCATTGATTTTCTAATAATCGCATATTTGGATCATTTCCATTTGAACATATTCGTTCACGTGCAGCCACATAAAAATTCATTAGTAAATAAATTCTTTTCTGAAAAGTATATAATTGTTCCTAAAAATTGTTCAAACAAATAAATACATAGATGTATTTTTGTCTTACAAGTTCTCTCGATTCTTTAATATCTTCCAATATATCGTTGAAATCATCGCTAGTATCAATAATCTTCATATCTGTAAAACAAGAAAAATAATTTAAATATCAGTTCAAGTTTAGTTTACCTGATGTAGTTATTCGAACACTTTTACTGGTTGCAACAACCATCTTTTCTTCTTCTAACGCTAGAACTGCATTATCAAATGTGTCACGCGTAATATGTTCGTTATATTGTTCACACATTTCATTGAATAACACATCTTTCCTAATTGGTCATGTACTATGTGTATATTTAACGTTAGTGAAGTTAGAGGCAGATTCGAGTAAAACCAGGAAGCATTCGCCCACAAACCTGTGTCAAAAACACGATCAGTGTGTCTTATAGAGCATCGAATATACCACACTTCAACATATTTTAAAAAACCAAATATCAAAAATCAAACCCTAAAATAATTCCAATACATCATTTTCAACGTACATTTTAGCTAAAAACACGAGTATTATCAGCAGATATTCATCTACAAAGCTGTATAAAAAAAAACAATCGGTGTCTCTAGCACAACTCAACGAGCTCTATCAGACACACACCAATCCAAAATCATACCACGCAAAACAACCATAAAAATATACATAGAACCCCAAAATCACAAAAATATACCATTCGAAGGCCCTGACATTCGCTCAGAGAGCTGTGTCCAATAAACACATAAGTGTATCTTATGTAATTCGGCGAGCTCTATTGAATGGTATATAATTCAATTAGTTTTGAATAGGTAAAACGTCTCTAACATCCACATACCGGTCCCAATGATATGAACCGAAGTGCAATGTACTCTGAGATTCGCCTAATCGATTGTGTCAAGTATGAAAGTGGATGTGTCTTATGTAATTCGGCGAGCTCTATCGAATTGTATATAATTCAATTGATTTCGACGTGATAAAACATATCCAACAGCCACATACCGGTCCCAATGATATAAACACAAGTGTGATGTATTCTGAGATTCGCTTTGGCAATTGTGTTAAGTATGAAAGCGTGTGTGTCTTATATAACGCGGCAAGCTCTATCGAATGGTATAAAATTGTGTTAGTTTTGACTTGGTAAAGTGCTTTCTATAGCGAATAGCGCGTCAGAATATTGGAGTTCCATGAATAATCGGTCGAAAGTTTCGCCTGATGGATTGTATGAAGTGTGGAAGTGGGTGTGCCTTGTACACAAGGGGAAATAGTTGATCGCTGGATGTGATTAGTGAGGATTAGATCTCTTTAGGGTTATTATGGAATCCTCAATGGGCTGTTTCCACCTTGATAAAAGCTGACACATTGAAGATTGTATAAGCGCTACTCTTGGTTGAGAAACTTGTTCTATGATATTGGATTTTAAAAGATTGAATGAAGATTCGGTAATTAAAACCTATTATTATGATGTTTAATAGTTATATATGTTGAAGTTGGATACCGAAGAATTCTTTTAAAAAATTCATAAAAATTTTGAAAAATGTATATAACTTTTTTAGTTTTTGTTCAGAGACTTTTTTATATCTCTTTGTAGAATTTGAAAAAAGATGAAAATTTGAGTTACACCGTGACTGTTCATCGGAGTTCAACTTGTATAACTCATATTAAAAAAAAACTTTTTCTATCGAGGCTTCGTCAGTGATCTTATGGAATCTCTCGTAAATAATAATTGACTAATTATTGCATAGCTATTAATTGATTATTTGTTATTAATATTCTGCGAGAAACGTGATCCATGGATGACTCAGATTGGGGAATTGGAATATATAGGTCGTTTTGTTTAATTATTTTTTACGGATAAATCGTCAATGATTAATGAAATATTAATTATTAACATTGCGTATAAAGCCTGACCGAAGGGTAATCGAGTCTGGAATGTTCACTATGAGATTAGTATCACCTAATTAGTTATTAACTGATTATCACTTATTAATATTTCGCATAAACATGATCGGAGATATATCAGGATGTAGAATGTAGATCTGAGATCAGTTTTGTCAAATGATTAATTTTTGGATAAGTGTTAAGTCATTAGATATTATCTACTATTTTTTTCTAAAAACTCGACCAAAGTTATTCTTAAGGATGGACCATCTGAGCCTGAGCTGAGTTTCTAATAATTACTTAGTTTTAATTAATGAGATATTCATTTCTAATAGTTTCAATAACACTTGGTCGAAAATAATAGATAGTAGAAAATCTGAGTTCCAAATTGATGTTTACTTTTCTTTTTTACTGCTACTAGATGAACATTTTTCTACAAAACTTGATCGACGATTATCTTGTACAAGAAGGCTGAATCATGCCGCAGCAATTCTCAGCCAAGTACCGTGTCTTTACTAAGATCCTTTTGGAATTTCATAGATGAATAATCTAATGACAATTTTCACCCGATGGTTCTACGACAAAGCGCTCAGCGATTCCGCAGACATTTGCTACTTGTCCCACTAGAAATAGATTATCGAGTTGTATGAGACACACCCATTTCTTAGTTGATACAACCAAAAGGCGAATCGTTCGATGGATTAACCCTGGATGCTCATCATTGGGATGGCTTATGATCTGTGTAAGGCATTTAATCAGGTCGAGCTCAATATGATTATACACTGTTCTATAGGGCTCGTCAAGATATATTAGACACAGTCACTTTCATATTTGACACAATCGACAAAGCGAACCTTAGGATGGATTACCCTTAAGTCCATATCATTGGGACCAGTATTTGGCTATTGGATATGTTTTATCACGTCGAAATTAATTGAATTATATATCGTTCGATAGAGCTCACCGAGTTACATAAGATACACTCGCTTTCATACTTGACACAATCTACTAAACAAATATCAGTATGTATTACACTTGTATCCATATCATTGGGGCCGGTATTTGGCTGTTGAAGACGTTTTATCGCACCAAACCTAATTGAATTAGGTTTCTATTCGCTAGAGCTCGTCGATTTGTGCAAGATACACTTTTCTTTTGCATTCACACACTTAATATGCTGAATATCAAAGCTCATTACTCTATCGTCTGTATCATTGGGGTAGGTATTTGGTTACTATACATCTAAAAATAATCCAAATGCTATTGAATTATATACCAATCGATAGGTCTCGCCGAATTACATCAGATTCACACACTTTTATATATGACACAATCAACAAAACAAACCTGAGAATGGATTACCCGCGAGTTCATATCATTGAGACGGGTATTTGGGTGTTGAATATGTTTTATCGCTTCAAAACTACTTGAATTATATATCATTCGATAGAGCTCGCCGAATTACATAAGATACACTTATGTGTTTATTGGACACAGCTCTCTGAGCGAATGTCAGGGCCTTCGAATGGTATATTTTTGTGATTTTGGGGTTCTATGTATATTTTTATGGTTGTTTTGCGTGGTATGATTTTGGATTGGTGTGTGTCTGATAGAGCTCGTTGAGTTGTGCTAGCCACACCGATTATTTTTTTAATACAGCTTTGTAGGTGAAAATCTGCTGATAATACTCGTGTTTTTAGCTAAAATGTACGTTGAAAATGATGTATTGGAATCTTTTTAGGGTTTGATTTTTGATATTTGGTTTTTTAAATTATGTTGAAGTGTGGTATATTCGATGCTCTATAAGACACACTGATCGTATTTTTGACACAGGTTTGTGGGCGAATGCTTCCTGGTTTTACTCGAATCTGCCGCTAACTTCACTAACGTCTCAATAACAGAAGCATAGATTCTCGACATTAGGTATACAGATTATTCATGTTAATGATTGAATTGATTTTAATTATCAACTAATGTTGGATTTTTTTTAAAGTATTAACGACTATTTTTTGAATAACTTTTCAACTGTTCAAATTATAAAGGTCGGGTTTTCACCATTAGCAAATGCAATGTGGGGGACACCGATCTGTATAAAACTCATTAGATTCAAAGATGATTTTCATAGTTATTTTCAGACAGATATTTTTTTGTCGTCAATTTTCATGAGTTTTCATAATAAGTTAACATTAAATTATATCAAAATGAAGCTTGAATCGGCCTGTATTTGATGTAAAATTTTCATGTTTTAACCAAGTGTAAGGATAAAAGCCCGAGAAAAATGCTCAAAGATTTGAAAATTTTAGCAGGAATAGAGGACTATTTGAACTTCATTTTGGTCTAATTTGATGTTAACTTATTTTGAAAAGTCATGAAAATTGACGACAAAAATAATATCTGTCTGAAAATAACTATGAAAACCACCTTTAAATCTAATGAGTTTTATACAGATCGGTGTCCCCCACATTGCACTTGCTAATGGTGAAAACCCGACCTTTATAACTTGAACTGTTGCAAAGTTATTCCAAAAATAGTCGTTAGTACTTTAAAAAAAATTCGACATTATTGCCTGTTCTTTGTTTACTGAATCTTTATCGATTAATAATTTCAAATAGATAAATAAATTAGGAAATAATTAAGAAGATTTTTCTTTGAAAATATTCAATTGAAATGCTGAAATGAAGAAGAAACATTTGTAAATACGAGACTTTTGATAATATTACACAATACTAGATACAATAAAAACATTTTAGAAGTTCTTATTTATTTATGTTGTACATTATTGATAAAAAATGAAAAATTTTTCATCAATACATTATCTATAATAATCTTGAGTGCTCGAGAAATTCATGATGAATGGTGTTTTCTTTCATGACCTGTTAATACGAACTTCGATCTCTCAATGAAGGTATTCAATCACGAGTGACTAAATTTAAACATCTTGTATAGATTTAAAACAAGTTTCTTTTTTTTATTTCTAAATGAAGATTTTAATTACTTTGGTTTAAATGAAAAATTCCATGTGCGATTTATATAATATCGCTTATCTTGAAATGTAAATGTCTGCTATATTTGAATAACTAATAATGATCTTTCGAAAGAATTAGATTAAGAAACGCTGAAAATCAAATATTATCTAATTGAGTTAATCTATATGTAATCATTTTCATAGATATTATTTTACTAATCAAGATAATATATTTTTGCATTCAGTAAGCATTAGAAAGAACGTTCTTAGAGTAGGAATCAAGGCCAAATTTTACATATTACTATTCGAACTTTAAATATTTTATTAAACGACTTCTTATAGTTTCATTTTGTTGCCTTATGTTAATGTTAATATGATGTCTGACATGCGAAACAAAATTATTTTCTGGTAGTCCACTATAGAAAAAGCTTTCCAGTTAATAATAGAAAAATCAATTTATTCATCAATGTTTTCATGTGCTATTAGTTATTATAAACTTGATTAATTCTGCTTTCGTATATTACCACATATACATCATAATGTGGAATGATTCATTCTTAAATCATCTTCTATGACACCATATTCGTCTTACTTTCGAATATCTCAATCTTACTGTGCTTAGTTTTGTGAACTTTCGACCGGAAAATATTTTATCCCACCTGACAAGTAAACAATTCTCTGTTATCATTAACATATGTTAACAATAGTTTGTTAGGATATACCAAAAGTAGCGACGATGACACTTTAAGACTGTATAGAACGCTTGAAGAAAATTTATTTCTGTGTATACCATGAGTACTAACCATTAGTATAAGAATCATTGTTGATAAAGTTATAGGCTTGTTCAATAT
>JAJEKB010021425.1:0-43318 GCA_022393335.1 Macrotrachela quadricornifera | reverse complement strand
GTTTTTAGATTTTTTAATTTAAAATAGTACTATTTATTACTGGAATCGTTTTTCTTTTATTTCAAATATTGAATACAATTCAGTTCTATCGAGTACATCAAATTTGACTATATATTTTAATTATTTTTCTATAACGCATATATTTTTGAAAATAGCAAGCTTCGCACCGCATTTCGTAGTCGAGTTCTACTCGAGTGCCGTCTAGTTTCTAGTGTATTTTTGGAACGAAACACAAGTTCTACTTTATGATACGTCCGAAACGCTTCCTATAATGTTGAGTATTAATAAGTCATTCTTAACTGCAATTAATAAAACTTTTCTCTACTAAGTTTTCCAATCTGTTATGATACTTTAGATTTTGTCGGTTATTTTAAATAATAAGTAATATTCATCGACGATCGATTCGCTTCATCTTAAACAGGGAGAATAGTGATATAAATATAGTAGCATGGATATATATAAACAAAAATTCACTTGTCTTTGCTTGTTTGTAACATAGCATGGCCATAAAAACCATCCGACAACTACAACTCAAACGATTAAGGAAAATGTTATGAAAATGACCTAGTCACTCTGGTTCGATGTGACCAATTAGTATCAGTTAACAATGACAAGCGTTGATAAATTATTTAATACAATTGGATTATTGCTTAGTATAGCATAGATGAGCAAGTAGTTAATCAATAAATTAAAATGTAATAAATGAGTGTAAACACATAATACTGTCATAAGCGAAAATCAGATTCTTTAAATAATGTTGTAAAATCTTTTTTTTTTTGAATTCAAATTGCATTACCACAAAGACCTTTTTTATATTTTTATTGTTATTTGTAGTCAGCATTCCTATAATAAGTATACAGATATTATAGATTATACTACATGATTCTTTTATAATTAATTTATATTGGCGTTATTTGTATTCCAAAAACAATAGTATACCATACTATTGAAAGGGTTTAATGTTTGTACACTGTAAAGTTGTGGACTTAGAGTTATTTATTACGTTTTAATTTATTCATACATAGCGTGCGATAGACTCACAAGAAATCTGAAATATACGGCTCTATTTTAGTTTCCTTAAAGGCATACACACGATCAAATTCCTTTAGTATCTATACGTCCTTAGTTCTTTTACTTCCTATACTCTCTTTATTCTCTTTAGTTCCTTTACTTCTTTTAGTTCTGCGAATCTCTTGATGAAATTTCCAGTTTTTTATATCTTGAGACGCCAAGGGTGCATAGGCGTATGTATAGAAATTAATGATCAGTGTATGCCAAACGTTAAAAAAAGTATATAATGTTTGACACACTTTACAAACGAGAGATTTTTTTTATTCAAGTCGTCATGCAAGCCAAAAGAAAATTTTCTATTTTTCCATTAATTTAATACTTAATCTAATGGTGTACTGCATATTTTCCCCCCTCTTCATTGTATTGTTGCTGAAGAAGTTAAACATGAATGTGCTTAAAGTTTTCCTTGTATTATCTAAAAATATTTTAGATTTTTTTGATACTAAATTAATATGTCAAAATGATGTTGAAAAATAATAAGAGTTGAAATAATTTCGAACGTTTGCAATTATCTGACAAAATTCAAGATTTTGTATTAAATGTTTCATATAATTATTGGTATGATAAAAAAGGCTTACTTTACACATAAATTATCTTGTATAGAACACAAAGTAATCGGAATAAAAGGGCTAAAAAGACTAAAGGAGCTAAAGTAACTCGAAAGAATACAGAAACTAAAGAGAGTATATGCTACCTACAATTCACGAGATCAAAGTGCAAAAGTACATGCATAATTTATCGTGAATTTCTCTATCTGTATATACCATTTTACTACATGGTTATTTGCACTGCAGTTACTAAATGGTCATTTGTGGCATAGTTATCAGACGTGGTATGTGTAACCATATTACAGACGGACAAATACGAGTGAGTTTAGATTTCTAGGCATCATCCTTTCAATCTAAAGAATAAATTAATTAACAGGACTAAAATCAAATAGAATATATGTCTAATAGAAAATGAGCATGATCATTATATGTTAGTTTTATAAAAACTAACTCGTATTACATATAATTGAAATGAAAAGCACACAATTTTTCCTCTTGTTTTCATATGTCGTATTATGTATTACATGTTACAATTCACATTGAATGATGGGATGACGTAAGTCGTATGTTTCTTTGTATACAATCAAACAGTTTAAATAATGGATAAAGTCGCCGACTTCTCTTTGTTATTTATCTATGTACTAAGAGATAATAGAAGTTAATTAGAACAAAATCATTTTTTTATTGATTTTGAGGATATACCATTCAAGTCTTCGAAAAAAATGACTATATTGGTTAGATTACATTTACTCATAGCTGCTATAGCAACAACGAAAAAACTAAGTTTTTACAATGCTCAATAGTTTTATTTTATCAAATAGTATTTATTATATTTTTCAAATTTAAGGGATTTTGGTTTATTTTGCTTAATCTTATAAATATTGTATATAATGAGTATTTGTCGAGTAGACTCATCTTATTGTTCAGTACTACTGTTATTTGTATGACTCGATTAATTAAAAGGTAAAAACAGAAAGAAAAAATTATGATTATTTAATTCTAAAAGTTGTGATAAGAACTTGAGAAATTTATCCGAAATGAATTGTTTTTTATCGTTAAATATGTGTTTAAATTTTGATGTAAATAAAAAGAAAAGAAAAAGTCTTTCTTACATTTTTCTTGCCTGAAAGACAAATAGAAAAAAATAATTTTATTTTTAAGTGCCATGTTATTGATAAGTATCTTTTATATTTAGATATTCTTATGATGGTTTCAAGAAAATTTTTATTGTTATTTATACATATATGGAAAAAAATAATTTTAATAATTCTGATTATCTTTATATTTCATTTTTATATTTATCGACATTTATTATTGTATAATCGAAATTTAAATCAATCATTACCACTTATTCTACTCTATACATATAATCATTCATTTAAAACACGAGATAATATTTGTTTAGGTATACAGAATGGTGGTCATGTAGTTAATTTTGATAAATGTCCATCAAAATGCGAATTTTCATGTCGAATAGAAGATTTTAATCAACGTTCACCACATGCTGTACTTTTTTTTGGTGAAGATTTTTTTTGGTCTTTTAAATTAACTGATAAAAATCGTACATCATTAAGCCAAAGATGGATATTTTGGTCATGGGAAGCACCTATTAATCATCCCGAATATATAAGATCTCATTTAACATTCAATTGGTTTGACAAAAAAAATTTCTTTTTTTCAATTTTTTAGTATTTAAATTTAGGACAATGACTTATCGACAAGATTCAGATATTGTTCATGATTATGGTCGATATATTGCACGTAATTTATCATATACAATTCATGATTATCAAGCAATTGATTTTTATCTATCATCAAAAGATAATCAATCAACATTTAATAGTAAACAAGAATTTAATTCTCGTAAAAATAAAATTTTATGGTTTGTATCAAATTGTAATAGTCAAATAAAACGACATAAAATAGCGACAGAATTAAATAAATATTTTCCAATTGATCAATATGGTCAATGTTCTAATTCCAGTAAAAAACGTAATCGAATATCATCAAAAGATTTTGAACAAACACTTTTCAAATATAAATTTTATTTAGCATTTGAAAATGCAAATTGTCAAGATTATATAACTGAAAAAGCATTTTATAATGCATTAGCACATGGAAGTATTCCAGTCGTATTTGGAACAAATGAAAATAATTATAAAAAAATTTTACCACCAAATTCATTTATTCATATTGATCATTATAAAAATTTTAAAGAACTTGCTAAAGAATTAAATCGTATAATTAAATCTTTTAAAATATTTAAAATATATCATCAATGGCGTCATGATTATCGATTGATAGTATGGCCAACAAATTATTTTATTGATAATTTATTCTGTAATTTATGTATTAAATTGTATGAAGATAAAAAACAGAAGAGTTATGAAAATTTTTCAAAATGGTTAAATGAATGCAAATAGGTCAAATTTAATACAAAAATAAGAGGTAAAATAACAAAATTTGTTGTTTTTAGTTGACCAAATTTAGATATGAAGAAGTCACATGAAAAATCATGGCAGAATGAATATAAACTATTTCAATATCATTTGTCGTTCATAATTTATAATTTTTAACATTGATAAAATGATTGAATACTTGATATTTAAGTGTGAGATATAAGAAAATATATTATTTTAATTTATTACAGATATAAAACTTTAATGTTAAAAAATTTAATAGAATTATTGTTTTTTTTTTAAATAGATATTTTTGATTAATAAAGTAATGAAATGTTCTACTTTAGTTTCATAAGTCCATCTTACGATTTCTTAACGATAATCAAAATCTTACACTATTCTATTTGAAAATTTATGATAGATTCTCAGGACGTTATGTTGATTAAGTTTTATGTACACATTAATGATTTAGATTGTCGGAAAGAAATCGATCGTTGCCTGCAGAGAAATTTATAATTAATATTTTCAAATAAAAGAATACAATGAAACAAATAAAATAGAGAGTGACAAAACCATGAATTTAGACATATTTGCTTATCATACTGAGATGATTACTTTGTAGTTCTTAATAACCTGGATAAACGTTTCAATATTATTAATCGTATTAATTAGATCATGTAATATTAATCGTCTTCTTTAAATAATAATTACTAGTGGGAATAGTGAACTAGAAATATAAATTTCATCGAATATCTCCATAATTATAATCTGACTTTTTCAATTTATCAAATGATTTGAAAAATGTGATTCAATTAGACTAATTGAGAAAGAATTTATCCGTCAGTCAATATTTTAGTTAAATGCAATGTTTATTATGATAACTAAAAAAAAACTAATTGATATTCTTAATAGATTAAAAAATTGATTTATCTACTATTTGAACAATTATCGTTTTCATTCATATACTAAATAGAATATATTTTATTATTAAGAAATAATTACTTGAGGCCGTGTATATATTTTATATAATAGTCATACAACATCTTGATCATGATATTGAATTGATATTAGAGAAGCACTTCATGCTATTTGATCGTATTCATTATCCAAATATGGAAAGTTAGATAAACATGTAAAATAAAAATTCATAGAATAATATTACAAATTAATTTTATTCTACATTGTATTTGACTTAACATAGATAAGTCATTTAACATCTTGGTTGAAAAACTTAAATTCCATACAAATGATATTACTTTGAGTAAAACCATTCCATCCGATTATTTGATGTTCATTATCATTATAGCATGATAATAAACTTGAATCATACAGTATAAATTTATATTCTTTCCCGTTTTTATTTAATAAAGCCATCTGTATATCAATGAAACAACAATTAACTAATCAAAAGCTTTATATTCATTTATGATGATCATATTTAAGCAGTACTTGTTTAATATTCGATATTTCAAAATAGATAAAAATTAGAGAAAACATCAAGTTTGTCGACTACAAAAAAAAAAATATGAGTAGAATTTATCGATAAAATTTGTCAAAATCGACAAACTCGTAGCCACTCAACGATTATCAAACAGTTATTTTTTCTTTGAATCAAACCAATGAATGACATATGTTTAGTTGTCAAAATGGTCATTTAATAGAAACAATCACTAACTTCTACATTTCATGTTTTCTCATCCCATTTACCAAACAATTTTCCAAAGTTTATTTTTATATAAATTAAAATAGACTTTTCCATCATGCAAGAATTGATAATTATATAAATTGTTTGATCATGCACATATATTCATTTCAATAATGTATAGTAAAAAGAAACAAGAAGCACGTTTTACTCTCAATTCTCCTATTATAACCATTGGCAAAGAAGTGAAATATATATTTTAAATATTTATTATTTAATTATATATTGATTTTTATCTAGTCAACATCCTTATCAAATAGAAGTGAAACGAAAACTGAAAAAGTGTTACCAACAACACGAAAACCTCCGCCAGTTCTTCCAAAATTATTACCTTACACACCACCGGATGCACTCATGTTTGCTTTATTTAGTGCTATTCAACGTAAAGCATGGATACGAGCAAGAAAATTATGCTATGAACTTATTTTATGTGATCCATTAAGAAGCAATTATCGTGATCTTTATTATCGAATTGATCAAATTATTAAAGCAATTGATCAACGTATTCGTCCACAACCAATTGCTAGTAGAACAACAACTGCAACTAGTGGTGATAGTAATGAAAAAATAACAAATCAACGATCAATATATAATAAAAAGCATATTCCATGAAATTCTCTTTTTCTTTCAAATAAAAAACGAAATTTTAATCCATAAGAAGATTTTCAAATATTTGTATATTTTTTTTGGCGAAAGCATTTATTATAAGAAAATAAAAAATTACAAAATATAAATCAAGTCAATCTTTACGTGATGAAGTTTTTTTTCGTAAATGTTTTACTGTAATATTTGATGTAAGATGAATTTCATTATTATTATTTTGTTTTGTTAATTTTACAATAGAATCAAATGGAATTACAACTGTTGTTGGCCTTAATAGTCTCCTCATTAGTTTTTTATGTACACGTTGTTTAGTATCAATAGTTTCTGATGAATGATTTCTTGTTTTAATTAAATGTGCATGTGATGGTATACGTGTAACAATTGGTTTGCTATGATATGAATTTGTACGATATGATAAATTACTATAATTATCTAATTGAATAGTATTTTCAATAATAGATGGACGTATGTCATTATTTAATAGTTCATCAGATGTTTTCAATTGTGAATTTGGTCGAATAACTCGAATAAAACTAACATTAACCGTACCTTTTCGTTTAATACATACATCTTGTGATTCATCATTAAAACTTTGACTTCTTGGTTTTACAGGCACTTGAGTTAGTAATGATTTTTTACCTTTATTAGAAAAGTCTTCTTCTGATAGACGAATTAATAGTTTATTATTTCCATCTAATGCACTATGATTTTCAGTATTTCCAGTAGGTGAACTTTCTCGCTCAGAATGATCTGGTTTTGACAGATTGCTACTGTGAACACTGTTCATAGATTGATTATGATTTTCTTTCATTGATTCATGTATAATATTCAACGTATGGTTATTTCTTTGCGATGGCCACTGACAATCTGGATTCATACAACGTTCAATATGATAGAGTTCAATAGGATTATCTTGTTCATAAATTTTCCAACGAAAAGCCACAGGTGGGCTACAAAATAGAAATAATCAAAAAATAGACATATAATATCTAATATACAAACCAGAAACAATACCAAAATAAACAAAATGATAGAGCAATTGCACCAAGTATTAAAGCAGCAATTGTTCCAATCAATGCCCAATCAATAGTGGCGGCTAAAAAAGCTTATCTTTTATTATTGTTTTAAGAGAAAATTTATACAAACATTTTTTTGTTGTTGTTGTACTAGAGACGAAATAATATTTTTCCATGGAGATATTGTCATAATTTCAAATAGAATAAATAATCAATTTGATATCAAGTGAAAAATCATCAAAAATGGAATTTATCTATACTCTTCCATAAGAACTAAAAAATTTTTCTTTGTCAAATTTTGACAATTTCTACATATTGATAGAAAACAGGTAAAAAGACTTTAGGACGCGACATTTTCGTTACTTGTAACTTGCCCTTTAAAAAATCTTGTATCTTTACAGGACTCTAATCACAGACATAACAAAATATTCTATTACAAAAGAGACATCAAACCAGTTGCGAAATAACAATAGTGGATGTAACAAAGTTATACTTACATTCTATGATTTAATAAATCATAAAAAATAAATATAATTTTATTATGTTTATTAATTTTATGTCACAGTAAATCTCCTAAGCTTACAATTTTTCAGTATCTAGAAATTGTCAAAATCTAACGGCGAAAACTCTGTATTAATTCTTATTAATTGGTAAAGATAAATCCCATGTTCGATAGGCTTTCATTTGATATAAAAATGATAGTTTTTTTATATCAAAAATCATGACTATAAATGATTGGAAGAAAAATATCATTTGTTACCTAGTAGAAGTAGCTGATGTCGTTGTCGTACATAAGTAACCAGGGCAAGCACATATATCTGCACTAGATACATAAAATTTGAAACAATATTGTGATGATTGTGAATTTTGACTAACAAAATATAAATTAATTAAATAAATAAACAAATTTTTCTACCTATCGATAGCCATTGTACAAACAAGTCGATAACCAAGTTGACTTGTAGTTGGTATCCATGTTAAATTTTTATAAAAAGTTGTTGAATTAAATATTGCAAGATCAGTTGTTACAAAACCAGCAAATGAAAGTGTTGCTATATCAGAAATATTCACTGTTGGACCACAATTATTAATAGCAATTAATTGTGATGTAAATGTTTGACCAATTATTACTGGTGTACAGGAATCTTCCAATGGTAAACCAATAACTTTAGGAGGAGTTGTACAGGTTGGTGGGGCAATAACTTGAACGAGAAATTGGACAGGTACAGCACTAAGAGAAGTATTACTGGATGAATCGAGAAAATCTTCAATCTGTAAAAAAGAAAAGAAAGAAATCATTGTTGCATATTTTTATAAAGAAAAAAAGAACTAACTACAACAGTAACTGCATGCCAATCTCCAACAACTTCACCGATTATTATAATTGTACAATTAGGATATATGATTGTATTAGATGGAAGTGAATTGGGAGGACAGACATTTCCGCATTCATCAACACCATTTGCTTGTGTAGCCCAACGACAACGAAGATTATCTCCATCAGCATCGCCAACAGGTATAGTTATAACTTTTGTTTCATTGACAGGAATATTAATAGGTGACATCATTGTAGCTACTGGTGCATTATTATATAAACCGTTATCTGATCTTGGTATCAAATTAATATGTGAAGAAAGTGACCAAGAAGCACCAGTACCTTGTTTTAAAGCACGCCAAGAAGCAGCTCGAAAAGCTACATAAAAATCATCTCCTACTGTTAAATTAACTATATCTGAACGTTGTCCAACAATAGTTCCAACAGGTGTTGAAATATCAGTACAGTATGGTCTTATAAGCGGAGCAATATAACCAGGAGTACCACTTGGACAATTATAAATACAGTTAAGATATGTAGTATCAAGTGCTGTATGTGCTCCTTGAAAAATTACAAATTGATTAGTTGCAATCATATTTGGCGTACAAATAACAACTCCATATGTCCAAGAATAAGTTTGTGTAATTACAATAGATAATGGTGATCCCGTCGATGATGCATCTAATGGACGCCATGAAATAGTTCCGCCAAGAAAATGATTTCCATAAACGAAGAAAAAATTTGAAATTGAAAATATTATAAGAAAAGAGCATTCCATGTTTTAGAATCTATTCAAACAATAAAATAATAAGTAAACAGACACAGCCAATCTTTTTGTTTTACAATTCAATATTTTCAATATTTGTAAGACTTCATCAGTATAAAGTTGATTATGTTTGCTTGTGTGATTCATATGTTTTATACGTTTTTGACTTTAGTTCTTTTCGTCCATAATAATTTATTTACATTCAAATTTCAATATAACTTATCAACTACGCAGTTTTATTTGAGAAGTTGGAACGTAAATATGTATTATTCTGTATAATCAAAGAATAACATTAGTATTATATACTGTCGAGGACAAAAGTCTCGCCCTACTTTTTGTTTTTGTTCGCATTTCAAAACGATACGACATAGATTCAACTTTCTTTTTTTCTTCAGATGGCACAGCTCGAGCACTATATGTATGCCTATGTTTGAAATGGAGGATCCTTGAATATGAAGCACAAAAGTAAAAAATGAACTCTAATACTAAGAGAAAAATTGCGTAAAAAATTACAAAATAATATAACTATTATGAATTTTAGTAGTTTTAGTAAGATCCGAACATGTAAAAAATGAGTAGCATTTTTCGAATGTTTTTACATGGTTCAATAGATCTTGACGAGTTTTGCAGAACTGTTTATATGAGAATTTTTTAAAACCCTCCTTTGGCACAAAAAAAAACACAAAAAATTCGTAATTTTACCTTTTTATGTCAAAATAGGGTTTAGAAAAATTGTCACATAAGTAGTTTTGCTGAGCTCGTCAAGATCTATCGAACTATATAAAAACATCAAAGACAAGTCCCATTCGATTTTTACATTACTCGCATTTTACTAATTGTAGTTTTTTACGCAATTTTTCTCTTAGTATTAAAGTTCGTTGTTTATTTCTGTGGTTCAAATTCAAGAATTCTCCATTTCAAGCATATGCATACATATGGTGCTCGAGCTGTACTATTTGAAGAAAAAAAGAAAATTGAATCTATGTCGTATATTTTTGAAACATGAGCTAAAACAAAAAAGCAGGGCGAGATTTTTGTCGTCAACAGTAAATGATTATTAATCAAATAATAATTTTAGGCTGAATTTATGTTTGTTCATAGCAATTAATATCAAAACAATTACTGTAATTTTTTTTTGAATAAGAATTAACTAGATATTAACAATGAGCTTATTTTTTTGCTCTTTCATATTCATGCTGGCTAACTATTGTGATCCAACAATGGTAATCTGTTCCTCTCGTTATGAATAAAGACTGACTTTATTTGCTATTGGATGATATTGAAAATATAACAAGCAAAGAATATGAAGCGTAACAAGAAAATCATTCGTAAAAACAATATATCACTAGTAAATATCTGTTGCTATAGTTTCTCTACTCTTTTCTTTTATTCTCTCAGTGTACACCATTTCAAAGGCTTTGCATTAATTTGATTTTTGAATATATAGGTCATCTTTATCACGCAGTTGGTTACAATGAATTCTGAATATGTTACTTCAATTAGTTTTACGAGACTTTATAAACATAGGTGGCAGACCAATTCTAATATAGGGGAGACTTAAAACTTCTCAAACGATAACTGAGAGGGAACAAGGAATAGTACAATATAAAGGAAAAGTGAAAGCTGTTTGACGTATCCTTAATATAAATGTTTTTGCATATATCTTGACACAGATAAATCATATAGTTGAGGTAGTTTTTTTTAGAGATGCACCGCTGAATTCGAAGACGTCCTAGAATATTTTAAGGATATACTGAATTCTTATAAATCATGAAATTTTTCTATTTGATATCATAAAACAACATTTCAATATACTTAAAAAAATATTTGATTCGAAAGAGCGAGTTGTTCTTCAGCTAGTCTTCCTGCAAAATCTTGTCTGTTTATATCTTCACTCAAACAGTTATCTTTGCACTGATTATTTGCAATTAATGATAAAATGAAGAT
The DNA here is from genome assembly GCA_022393335.1 of Macrotrachela quadricornifera. Classification (NCBI taxonomy): domain Eukaryota; kingdom Metazoa; phylum Rotifera; class Eurotatoria; order Philodinida; family Philodinidae; genus Macrotrachela; species Macrotrachela quadricornifera. The sequence continues at coordinate 31,951 of JAJEKB010021425.1, read as the reverse complement.
CAGAATTTATTTTGATAAAAAAATGTCCTCAGAAATGAATTGTAGAAGCTGCTGTTGAATTCTCTATGGCAACCACATCACAAAGTCATGTTTACTTAGTCCAATGAAGTTTTGAAAAACTGAACGAAAAGTTGTATACAATGTTGCTACTTTCTGCCATATTCGAAGAAATAAAAATATTTTTGATATATCTATTTCTTATTTATTTTAGCAAAAGCAACTTATAAAAACTTGAATTAAAAAAACCGTTCTCTTGCCTTGTTCTAACCGTGTTTTTGAAGAGTTCAAAGTAAAGATGTGCAAAATTCTAAATATTTACTCTTCTGGATTGAATTTGCTTCGTTATATAAATGAATAATGCCTCAACTGTTCACTTTAGATTCTCTAAAGCAATTTTTGAATACGAAACAGATCATTTTGAAAATGTTTTTGTATTCATTTATGCATTTTTTCTACACAAAAGAAACTTGCTTTCAATAATCAGTATGTCATTTCTGATGCTTTTGATGTATTTGAGATGCAGAAGACGCTGTTATGCATCATTACCAAGCACTATGTAGTGAAATGGACACGGGCATATAAGAAGTAAAAGCATTTCAATTATTGATACATTATGCTCATTACATAAACTAAGACGATTATCAACTGCAGATACTAATTGCTTAGTAGCAATATCATTGTTCGAATATTGAGCAAATGTTTATATCCACGATTATGTTTGAGTTATAACTTTAGTTACAGGTATTCTAGTAATTGATACATTTAATAAATACTAAGCAACAGTACAATTAAAGGCAAAGATGTGCGTCACATGAAAAATGTATTTCTTGACTCTGTCGTATAGATAAAATGATACTATAAATAAAAGAAAACAATTTCTCGAGTGAAAAATAATCAAATAAGATCATATACGATCAACAAAAAAAGAAGCTTATTTTTCTATTCTATTTTTAGTTATAATAAGAAACTAAAACTTTTTCCTCGCTTCTAATTGTATCACTATGTATTTCCTTGTGTGTAAATGAGAAATATGTTAGAGACTCGAGAAGCTTTGTTTCATAATGAATAATTAATAATTACACGAGAACTTACATTTGTAATGAAATATGTAAAAAAGGAAAGTGATATTCACTACCATACAAATAAAAATGACAGAATTCATAGTTTTCAAAGCCAGTCTATGGCTTCATGAAAAGATCGAAAATAATTCATTAATTTTTACAATGATATACAACAAATAAAACAGATTTGTATGCAAATTAATAAAAAGAATTCAAACTTTTATTTTTCACAAGAATAGCACGAAAGACATTCTCATATCATCGACTGGACGTTCATTTCTAGTTAATCAGATATTTTTGATGCAAGCAACTAAAGACTATTACATAGCCATATTCATTCATATGTACATTGAAAAATAAATTACTGAAGACCGAATATATAATTTTTTCGCTATACAGCATTTACGAAAAATCCAAATCAATAGGAACTTGCGGTGCCTAATCGTTAAATATATAGATGATTTGACAAATCATACTGTGATAGTTTTAAACGTACAATGGCTCGACTTTACTTTTTTTGTCTCACCTCTTTTGTTCTGTTTTAATTTGTACAATTTACATTGAACCACCAGGTGTGCTGTGTTACAACCCATACTTTGCGATCTCTTATAAATAGAAATACAATGTGACGAGTTTCATTATATTCTATTAGATGTATGTATTCTGAAGATAATTCAGTATGGCTCATCACTATTTTATAGGCAAAGCTTTAGTTATAATACATTATAAACAAATTATGGTCACTTCTGGAACCATGTGGATTGCTTACTTGCGACTCACTGTTACAGCAGGTAATCGCTCAGCTTTAGTTATTTCTGTTGATTGTCTCTCAGCATTTGACCATATGTGGGCACTTATCATACATCTTTACGATCTGAAAATGCCATTTCCTCTTATCTAATGGATTTATTGTCGGTTGCAAAATCGAACTTTTTGCATTCATTTAGGCAATTCGGTTCCTCGGATTATTCACATATTGATCAATGCACCTCAAGGTTCCGTTCTTGCTGCCAAACAGTTGCTCACTTCTTTGCAGATGATCTTGTACGTGCCATTATGAGTTCTTTCGAGGAAAAATTTTTATTGAATATTATTAAGCTTGTAAAATATGCACAAGTTGCTCTAGAGCAATTTGAAAAGTTTTCTAATGACACGCTATTAGTAGTGAATGTATCAAAAACAAAGGTAATATTGGTATACAGCGCTGTCCCGCTCACTTATCCAAAATTGATATATAAGAATGAGCCACTTAATCATGTCAAACTCTTCAACTACTTAGTTGTTGTTGTTCCTACCGAAGTATGTTGAGAAGTATATATAACTGGGAGGCTGAACACAAATCGTAAGATCTATAACGCGACGAGAGTGATGTTTTATATCATTTTAAAAGACGATACTAAGTTGCGTAGAAAAATTTTTTTTGCCTATATGCTCTTCCTCATTTTATTTGGCTTTTTGCATATGGTACTTCTATATTGATAAACAAAAATAATAGATAGAACATGTGTACTGTTCTAGACTGAGAACTGTTTATTCTCTTTGGAAGTGGGACGATTATACCACGATGACACTCAGTCAAGAAAAGTCTCTCTAGGATAATATCTATGATTATTGGAGAAATTTCTCATAACATTTAGAAAGTGCACAAGAGGCTATTAGTTATTAGAATACTTCGATAGAATATTTTATTGCAACATCGTCTGATAGGAGTTGATATCGTTCTGTGGATTTTCGAGAGAATAGTATGTTTCCAAATAGACTTGCAGCTTGTGCATAGCATAGTTAGGTTGATTGGTTCAGCTTTTGGGACGTTCAGAAAAATCAATATTAGTATTTCAAAATTTCCTCTAATGCTATGAGCATTTTTATGTACAAATATTTCCTTTTTTTTTATCTTGGCTCTTTACATTTGGTCGTATATATAAGAAAAGCGAGTTAATATGTACTAGTCTCTGTATTATAAATTGAATGTGCTCCATCACTGTCTACTTCTTTTTCCAATCTTTTCTTTTTGTCATTACTGCTTTTTTTACATTTCTTTCTTTTTTGACTTTATTGCTCGTATCTGATCTTTTGTAATGCGTGTTAGTGGGAGGATTATGATGTTAGTGTCCGCTATCATAACATTTCGCTGGCATTTTCTTTTATCATTTTCTGTTCTTGTGAACTATATAAGGCATAGTAAAATAAAATGTTGAAAAAAAAAACCATGTAGATTGCTTCATCAATGAAGAAAATAGAAAATATTGTTATATATATACAAACAACTGAGTTACACAAAAATGTTGATATATTTCAATAAATATCTATTTGTCTCATGATTTACTCAATTTTTTTCAACAACATTTTGAAACTAAGCAATTATTGTGACACTAAAGTGTACAATGGTGAGTAAGATTTTTATTTCTTGATTTTGAATATAAATAACAAAAGACAATAAAATGATGCAAATCATATGTAATTATTAATCTTGAAACACGTTGAATAAAGAAATAATAAGAGAACCAGAAAAAAAACTAACTAAATACAAAATTCTAATTGATAGTGTCTTTTCAATCCATTCAAATTTTAATATAATCTTATATGAAATTATACATTGAATTAATCATGATTTGTTAGTGATAACTGCCATCTATCAATATAGTTTCTGTTAAATCTTTTTTACCAAAGCTAGGTTTACCATTATTGGTATATTTATATTCGGATAACTCATTCAATGATTTGAATTGCATTACTTCTCTAATCGAGAACTTTCTGCACCATTCATTGCTAAAATAGTTTTATCAGTAGAATCCCTAGTGAACCTACACATCAAGAGAGTACAACTCGTCAGTATGAGTCCTCAAGTTACTCGTATGAGCACTTGAAGAATTTTATGTATATGAATACTGTTTGCGTACTCATACTAGTTTTTTCGTAGAATATTTGGCGAAACACTTATGTGCTTGTATGCAGAAAAATAAATTGAAATTATGTAGTAAAGAAAAACGATGTAGTTTTAAATGAAAATAGAGAAGAACTATTTTAAAAAATTCTATGTTTTATCTTCTATTATTTTCTGATGAGTGGTTTATAAAATTTCATTGGATGATGACTTTAAGAGAAAAAGAAAAGAAAAGAAAACAGCTTTTTATTTTTAACTATTAACTTCGCAAATAAGATGTGATATTGAATTAAATATATTAATCAAAATTCAATCTAGTCTAGTCTCAATTTCTAGATTTAGATAAAAGATTCTGTACTAACATAAAGTTTATCAAATTGATGATAGATCGTACTAGAAAATAAGAACTAACGACTTTTATTGCAAATCGATTGCGATTTTAAATTATACAGACATGAAGACAATGGCTACAGAATCATAAGTTATTTTTCACTTATTTTATAAATTGTTATATGATTGTAGACATAAATAATTTTTAAATGTTTATATTTTTTTTGTATCAATCAATACTGAATCTTTATTTGTAGTCGCATACTGTAATTTTACTGAATAATCTATCATTTATTTTTCTCTGATTTTTTTACTGCCATTTAATTAGTTTGTGGTGCTCACTATATAAGGTAAACACATAGATATCTTCATTGTACATTATAGAAGAAAGTTAGTAATTTCATTATCTCTAGCAATTGAGTTAAAAACTAATGCAAATAAAGTAATACTTGTAACTCTCATATTTTCAATATGTAGAATTGTATTTTATATTATGATTTTATATAAAAAATAAAATGAACGTAATGTAACAGTACTGAATAGAATGTAGACCTATGAACATTTTACATAAATGATTAGAGTGCTTAAAAACTATATCAGAGTATTCGTGAAATACTTATTACTTTAAGGCGAGTACTCAAAAGTCGTGAGTATTCATGAGTTTTCGTGGCATTTTTCTAGCGTGAGTATTTTTTGAGTACTCTCTTGATGAGTACCTTCACTAGGGATATGACATCTCCGCGATCATGAAAAAAAATAGTTTATAGTTTCAGAATAGATACCAATTGTTGATGATACAAATACAGATATCAGAAGATTATATATACTTCAAAAAATTAATCAGCAAAAATTTTAGTTAACGACGGAACCATCTTGAAAATGTAATTTGTTCTCAGGAGTGTCATTCAGTAGCAAAGATTGAGGAAATTCGATATTTTTGGAAATTTTTTCATGTTAATCGTGGACCAGAAAAAAACAAAATTTTTGAATATTGCAGGCTACCCTCTTCAATTTCTTTCGCCCAATAGTTCTGTTCTGTTCTGTTCTTATAAAACATGACATATTGTGAATAAACGTATTTATTTTTTCTTCTGTCGATTCTATTTCATTGGTCTATTTTTTATCAAACAAGAATTAAATTCATTTCATGCAGTATTTACCATAAGAAAATATTTTCGTAGGTCATTAAATATTTTTCTTATTGTATTTGTTCTTATCATTTTGTCATTAATATGTCGGAAAATATTTTATATACAGACTACAATAGAATAACTATATAAAAAAAAACTTTTTCTTATTCAGGATATATTATCTTATCGAATATTTTTTTTTTCGAACAGATCATCTATTGGTCGAACCATTCATCCCATATTTTTCAGCGAATAGAAGAATAGAAAAAAGACGAAGTGTCGCTTGGTGAAGACTACAACGAAAGAAGAGAAAAAACAATTTAGAGATGGATGTATGTTTATATTTGTATTTTTTTATATCAATAGTTTTATTTAATTCTAGCATATCGAAAATAATAAAGAATATGCAATGAGTGTTCAAGTCCACGATGGAATTGGACCGATTGAAGAATCATTAAGCCAAGTAGCTGAATAACATTAATATCAGATATATGTCTATATAATCTTTTCTTTTCTAGGAAGTTAATGATTCTCAAATATATGAAGTTCAAAGTAAATATAAATCTATGTTATTCGATTAACTACTTTCAATTAAAAATCTAAAAATTAATACATTAGGATTTGTTTGGAATTAGAATAAAGATAATTAGGAAATTAAACTGTTGAACATATTTATTTGAATTCTAAATATGAAAATATAGAATCAATTAGACACTATTGAATGTGATACACATTAAATATTAAAATTTTTTTTATACCAATAAAATTGTTTTTGAAAGTTCATATTTGTTTCCAATTGATATCATGTATGAGTTTTTTTTAAATACACTGCAAATGTTATTTTCTTGTTTGTGGAAATCGTTATATAGTAGCGATAGATCTATGAGAATTCGTAGGATTCGCTTATTTGAGTTATTTGGTACCACAAAAAAATTCAACAACATTGAGGCCATATAAACATTTTTACTTAAAATATCTTTTGAATTACCTTGTATATAAGATGAATAAAAGTCAAGTTTTTATTTTACTCATATAGATTTGTCTTCAACACCTTCGGTATCATCAAGTATTACTCCAATGAATATCAGAGAAACACCAAATGCTACAAGTATGAAAAATATTAAAAAAAATATTTATATTTATTTCATCTTACTGATTATAGTGGCTAGTATTGTCATTAATCAGCCAATAAATTCTCAAAATTTGAAATCTATACCGTCATTGGTAACAGCCATTGCCAATACATCAAGTTAAAATAACCATCGGGTAATTGAATCTATAACATGTAAAAACATGAATATTAACTCCTCTGAGAGCAATATTTTGATTGGTCAACTTCTGTCGATCTTTACGGTGCAGCCAGATGAGCATTAGTCCAGACTATCATACCCGAGAATTAGATCAGCAATATTAAGATACTTTACGTGTGCCGTGTCCATTTAGCGCAACAACATGAGCATAATTTGTATGGAAAGATTTAGTGAGCAGAGAACAAATAAATTGATTCTTTTGTAGCTTTGAAACGTTGAATTTTTATTTTACAAATAAAATAAAATCAGGAGTATCGAGCTATTATATATTAGAAATCATGCAGATTTATGAGGAGAAGAAGGGCATACCTTTACATTGAAGAATAAACAAGGTTCAAGCAATATCATAGGACATCTTTTCATAACTCAAAAGAGAATAAAACTAACGAAATGTATGACCATCAGATGAAGTGCATTGTTTTTTAGGTTTCAATATTAAGTTCTAATTACTCACATAGCCCGAAATTAATCATAGCTATGCAGTATCATCATTTTTTCTACCCGAATCTTTTCCCCTAATTTATCGTAATTCTGTGGTCAGAACAAAGAAAAGTGGTACATATATGTACAATTGGCCACCAAAGGGTTAAATAATTATGCTGCATTTTTATAAAAAAAATTTTCAGTGGCAAGACCAAATATACAATTCTAAGTAAAATGAAGAAAATCTTGCAAATAATTTTTGTACTTTTTATTGAAAAAGTCTGAATTTTTTTCTATTGATATAAAGAAGGTTAGTTTTTTAAAAAAAAGTTCATTTTATTGTGAACCTCTATTTACAAATAGGAAAAATAAAATATCTATCAAGATTATAAAGATATTTAACAAAAATATGTAAGATGCTCAAAAGATTCTTGAATTTCGTTATATCTGTTCAACAAAACAACATTCAATTCATCGGTCTTCACTATATAATCAAGATAACTATTGTAATATCTAATAAGAAGTTCCAATTTTTAGCTTATTCTTAAGGTATATGTGTGAAACAAACAATGAATACTTAACTGATATCCTTAGTTATTATTTCAGCTAAGTTGGTGTGATTCGTAATTAATTAATCTATTCTAAGTCTTAAAGCCTAGTTATAGATGAGTAGGGTTAACACACTTTACACTAATTTCTTTCACTTTTAAGTAAACAATTATGTTTCTTTTTTGTATGTTGCTCAAAGAATCCATGCTGGAAACTGATAAGCTAGATCATGACAATGTTTTTTTCCCACCTTTTTATTTGTGAATCTAGACATTTATTATTAATATAGATAATATTGTAAGCTAATATAAAAACTATCATGTAATAAATAATGATTCGAATGTCAAAAAAGGCTAACATATGTTATTATTTGTCATGTGATTAATAATAAATACCGATTGAAAAACAAGTTTCTCTTGTTAACTTAAATGTTGATAATAATTTTGATCGAATATGGTAATAATAGGTCTGTGTCTAATAGCCACTAATAATATGGCATAAAATCTATTTGTCATTTGAGATTCCTCAAGTTTTTAAAAGGTAAAAAACTATTGAAACTCTGCCAACAACTGAGGAAATCAATTCAATATCTATTATTTACGTTGAAATAATACCTCAAGAGACGGTTAAAAAGATAAAAATTTTTCATATAACACCACAACAATTATTTCAAATATACGGCTTAGAGAGATGGGTGAAACATCATTTCTTTGTATAGATATAGCTAAGTTAGAGAGCTTTTCGATCATTCCATGTGGAATATGAAAAAATTTGTATGTTATAGTCCTTCTTAACTTTCACTGAGTGCTTAATCGACAGCTTACTTATTTTTATCCATCGACTGTATACTTTCATTGTGTGCAAACAGTTCAACATAATTCTCTAAAAATAATGTAAAATTAAATAAATAATATATATATATATATATATGTATATACCTTATTTTAGACGATGAACACCTAAGATAGGTTGCATGAAATCTCAATGAATTGTTTTTCATTCTGAAAGAGAATCAATGAATAATAATACCTAAACGAAACCATGATAAATTTTGAGATTAAGACAAATTCAGATTGTATTAAACCAGTATATTGTCATACGTAAATAAAGGTACATATGAACACATTTAACTACGACGAAATAGTGTTTATTCTCTAGTTTATTTTAAGAGTACTAGTAATCGAATACATATATGAATATGTGAGGAACATGCTACCATAAATTTAAATAAGAAATATTTTTTGAAGTATGCAAACGTGATAATATAGAATAAATATTCTGTTTTATTAGTCTACTCACTAATGTGAGAGGTCTATACTATTATACTACATCAGTTATGGTAGGCTCTGTGCTTTAAAAATAGCAGATAACTTCGTGTAATAAGGATTGATGATTAAATTTGTACAGGAATATTTAGTTAACCAAATCATTGATTCAGGAAGACAGACCGAAAAGTATTAATCAGTAGATAAATAATGAACTAGTTTGTTAAACAGTGGCTGAAAAACTACGTATTGTAATCTTGTCGCTAAAATAGTGTCACATCTTCAAACCATTAACGTTCTTATGATTGATTTAAAAATTTGTCTTCATGACAACTTACTTGTTTAAAAACTCATGAAAAACATAGAACTATAAATGAGTGGTAGCCATAGTCAGACATATGAACAGTAAGAGAATTTTATGATTTATTGTTGTTCATGTATCTGATGATGAATAACATGATCATATACAGTATGATCCACAAATAACAGTACAATAAAAAATTCATATATTTCCGCTTTGTTTCAGTTAAATTGACTAAACTTTTGGTTGATAGTAAAATTTTATGTACTTTTTTTATACAAACAATGTAAACAAATACTTATATTAAGTATTATTGTTGACTTCAAGAAAAAATTTCACTTCTTATCAAATAAGAAGAATAGATATGAAGCATTCTATAGGTATTTTTCACTCCTCATCTAAGGAAATGATAGGACGAAATCAAAACAAACTTTATCACTGTTTCAATATTGGTGCAAGTAGAGCAAATCTTCAAAAATAGTTAATTGACATGCTAAAAAATGTGTCCGATAAAGAAAAACGCGCGACTAAAGCTCTTTCGGCACCCATTTATCACCCTTGCTGTAAAATCTATTATTTCATACCTGAAATTTGAAGTATCCTAACTGTCGAGTTTTACGCTGACTGTTTCGAATATTTTGCTATACTTACATGAGTATTGAAACATTGATAACATTTGTTCTGATTTCTTCTTATCATTCGCTTAGATGGATAATAAAAAATACCTATGGAGCACTTCAAATGTATTTTTCTTGGCAACAAATAAAATTTATTTATTGAAGTCAATAATAATACTTAATATAATTATTTGTTGACATTATTTTTATGAAATAAATTTAAACTGACTTTTACTATCAATTAAAAGTTTGATCAATTTATCTCAACCAAAGTAGAAATATATGGATTTTTTTATTGTAGTCTTATTGATGAATCGCCCTATACATACTCATTTGTAGGTAAGTTTTCTTTGCAGGTATGCTTATCTATTTAAAATCATCGTGATCATCGGGCTCAACGCTATATAGACGTTGGGAAGATCATCAGAATCGATCTGAGCGATTATATGATATATTAATATCTATAGTATTGAAACAAAGTAAAATACTAAGGAGATGCACCAATTCCAATTCTAATCAATTTCAAGCTAAGAGTTGGAATTGGTGCATTCCTACAAAATACAGAATGACACAAAAGTCGTCTCACCGGGAAAAATTGAAATATCCCTTTTACTGTCAAAACAAACCGATTGATTTTGCTATCAATAACGAAGATATCTTCACACTTCAAATCCATACGAGTAAATTATAGAGAACTTTTGCTAAGTATCACTGTTGACTTCAACAAAAGACTTTCACTTTCTCACAGATAAAAAAAGCCCGATGTATATACGATGAAGAAGTGTCCGTTCATCAAGAGAGTGCATAAATATTCTCTCATGTCTTTTGGTTTTCTTACTCAATGTATACTCTAATTCCTTATTGATGTTAAAGGTCAGAACGCTACTGTGAAATTAACCTGTAAGCATTTTTTTCTTCAAAAAATTCATTTTGATAAGCGGTACTCACTGCCGATAATTTTGTTCTCGATGTCCATAATGTTTGAGGGCAAATTTGGATACAAACAGCCGATCAGTAGAAGCAACACTATAGAAGAAAAAAATTTATATCATGTTAGTTATCAGTGAAAACTATAGCAGAGCAGAAAGAGAAAGATAAAAAGTGAAATAGTATAGAAATAAATGACAAGTATTAATCATAAATTTATTTTATTGAGTATATTTTATCTGGCTAAATAGTCACTTCTATGTCGCATAGTGATTTTTCCTATATGTGGGAAAGTAAAAAATCTTCAGTTGAAAACAATGGAAATATATAGCATAGGGTCTCTCTAACTGTGATCGTATGGAATTTGTAGTGTACATATGCCTCTATTATTGATAAAAGAATCAGTTCATATATCCGCACTGTAACGATGATATTTAATTGTTTACCCATAAAGTGACTTTTGAATCACTCTGTATTTATGCAAGACCAGTGCAGTTGACAATGAAAAGAATCCATATGATTGATACAAAATAAAATCGAAATTAGAACACTTAAAATAAGTTTTTTTATCAACTATATTGGTTTGATTTTATTTTACACCAATCATGTTAATAATTTTCATTATGGTCGTAGCATTTTCTGATTTAAATCAGTAAAACCCTTCATTAAATGATATCTATGATGATAACTATACATGTATTCTTTAGTATTTCTAATTTAACTATAAAATAAAGCACTATTGTATAATTGAATAAATCATATCTGAGATTCTGTCATGTATATCAATGATTCATACATGACATAAATAACTCAAGTTAATCAAATCTTACGAATATAATAATTCCTAGTGAATATTGACTATCAATATCAAACAGAACGTACTTGTCCTTCAGAACAATTTTTTATTAAAAACATGTCGAAACTTGATCAAACATGTAATTATAATAATAACTTTTAAGTTTAGTTAGTGCATAAAAAGCAAAATAATTAGATAGAGAAATATGTCAGTTATGTATTATAATTAATCAATCCCTATATTAGATGTTAGTTGTGTATCAAGATTTGTGTATATTTTCGAAGAAGATCGCAGTTTAATTATTTTGTTTATCTACAGCAATAAAACATATGAATACTCATAAAGTCTCATAAGAAAGACGAGATTATTAGGTGGTAGTTTTACATTAAAGTGTAGTATTATACAACACAAATAAAAATTTCTTTCTCTATAAGAATACATCATTGTTCCTTTTCCTCGCTTCCGATTAAAATAAAAATAACTTTAATACTATTCTGACTATGATAAAGTCTTGATTGGAAATTCTTTTTTTTTCTACCAATAGTAATATTTATTTCTGTTTTAGTAAAATGGACAGAAGTATAACTCGTTTTATGAACATTCAAAAAGAGATTTATTGATAACCATTTTTGGAAATTCTGTATCTTTTCTCTAATATTTTGTTCTTTTTCGTTCTACTTATTTAATTATTTTATAATATATTTTATTTTCATTTTTGTCTCTTCTTATGTTTGTCTTGTTGCATACTTTGACTTACGTGAATACGTTTTTTTTTAGAGCTGAACAAGATTTTGTTGTAATTTCGTCCTTATTCGTTTTCAATGTTGTCATATATTCATAATTTCATTTTGTTTTCTTCGTCTATAGTATCATTTCATCGGTAATAAAAAAACATATTGCAGAAGAATAATATAAGCACGTTGTTATTTGTTTATTAAATTTGATCGACAAAAACACAAAATTCTCTGGATCATAAACATTCCTTTAATGTTGAGTATTAATTATGATATAAAGAATTCAGGAAAGAAAAAATACGTAAGTAAGGAATAATTGTATGATGCCTATTTATTGTATGTCGGTAGTTTACTGATAATAACTGGTTTGAAGTAAATTAAGACTGAATGATAGTGTATCCTTGAAGCCATTTTGGATTGAAAGATTTTATGCTTAAAAGCATGAAATAAAGTAACCAACATATATTGGAAGTAATTGTATGTCTTTTAATATTCTTTGAATCATAAACATATTCTTTTCTTTTCGATATCAGAATTATTTCATGGGATTATGGTTTTAAAAGAACGGATACCAACCATATGTAAATTAAGTAATATTCAAGCGTGGGCAGATATCAGACCGGCATGTATATTTGACATATTGTGAAAGAAATAATTTATGAATCAAGCTACCGGATTGGAGTATAAGAAAAAGAATTTGCATAGTATAGGTTTAGATAAACTCAATGGTATAAAGTAATAATTGTAACTGAAACTAAAATAAATTTTTGTTGTCAATAATAATATTTCTTTCATCGTGATTTTTATAAAAAAAAAATTTCATTAATAAATGAGTAAAAATACTACACAAATTAAGCCATTAATCTTTCATTTTGTTTTTTGATACTAACTAGTAAAATTTTCGCAGAATAACTTTTAGAAATTTACAAACATTTTTGAATAATATCAAATTTCTGTGACAAATGCGTTTTACTATTTTATGTACAAAATAAAAGTTGTTTTTTAGTAGCAAATTACAACAAAACTTAATCTAAAACGTGTTAGAATTTGTTTAGATTGACCTCAAAGAGAATCATATTTCAAAGAATTTCTAGAAAGATTATACGTATACGTAAACAATTGTGTTCGGAACTATAACTATTATACATAGGATATTCCAATCAGTGTGAATATGGCATATTTAGTAGAATAGCAACAAGCAACTTTGGAGCGGATCTATAGTGAATATGAATAATGATAAAAATGATACAGATGGACAGAATCTATATAAAGTTCCAGAACTAAGCAGTACAGAGAGCTTTATTCATAGTGTAGAATGTTAGAATCGATATAGCGCATACAAAGAAAGTAGAGTTAGGGATTTATAGTCGTCATTTTTTTTATTAAGATCGCTTGAACGAATATGTTCGTTAATAACGATTAATTTTGGTATATCTTGTTCTTTTAATACATTGTACTAGATGATTGAAGATTAACATACAAAATACAACAATTTAATCAGCGCCATCTATTATTTTATCATTGAAATTTTCATTGAAAATTGTTGCATTTTTATATATAGAATAGATTAAGAGTTATCGAACCTTACAGTAGATATTTAGTAAAAATCAAGTTAAAATCGATATCTGGCTCGACATGATTTTCTCATTCATTTTTTATATTTGTTTGAAATAACAAAGGTTTGATTAGAAAAAAGCAAGTATAAAATTGACTTAAAATAAAACAAATACACGTTCGCCATAGACGTCTGAAGACAAATAGAAATTGAAAAAAGCCTATATTTGATCAACTGACGTTCTAAATTTAATGTGCATCCTTTTTACATTAATAAATAAAAGATTGTATAAAATCAGTTGTATTTAGCATATAAATACAATTTAAATGAAAGGGCATTTATATAAAATATCTGTATATAATTTATAAAAATTTCAACAATGGAATCTAATAACGAAGCATGCGTAAGAATCAAAATACGCTTCAGTATTTTATCTAGAATAAGCCACAGAACAAATGTACTGAATGTATACATTATAACTAAATCATATTCAACAAAATGATCATCCGATTTTAATCGGTCTTTTTCGAAAAGTTAATTAAGATTTAATCAATAATAAATAGAAATATATTTATAGAAATGATAATTATTCTGGTACATGATCGATAACAACCCTTCATAGTCATTTTTCACCCATGTCCATACTCTGCGCAGGAATGATAGAGAAATATTTTAGCCATCTCCGTAGGGAAGTACGTGTATAGATCAAAACTCGACTGAGAGATGTCGTAAAAACAACCTTTGAAATATTACTATGAGTCATTCTTGACTTCATTCCAACATGAAAAACTGAGCTATTTTTACAAACGCAAAAGGGTCTTATATGCTATCGTCTTTATTAAAATACAAGTGTTGTTTCAAAAACCCGTCAGACTTTCTACTTCAATGACTTCATCAGAGTTATAATTCTTATATAGATGTATGTATCCAAATCTCTTCTATGCCATAGAGAAAACTGTATTTCGTTGTCGTTTTACGTTTGTGGTATATTAAAATATTTAGAACTTTAAGACATGAGTACTTTACCAGGCACACTAGTCCTCAAAGGATTAATCAAGAAGTATTCCATAAACACATATAGTTATATTTGTAAGAAATTGAATCATTTGAAAATCAAATGCTACTACTACTTTAAAAGAACTATAAAATATTGTAGACATTACTTTCCTATGTAACAAAGAGGCATATCTATAATCTTCTGTTCATACTACAAAGTCTTGCAATATTATTTTTAATTCAAATAGTAATTTATATTAATTAATCAAACAATATCCTTAAATTATTCTACAGCAATAAAAATAGATGCTTTTTTTTTCATAGTTACTTTCATGACGACGAAAAAAGAAAAGCGTCATTGATAATGGCGTAGAAGAAAAAGCAGCTATTTATTCCTTTCTTTTTCTTCTTTTTTGCGTTCTTTTTAAATCCTTGACTCGGTCACTGAATACAACGAATGCCTGCACATTTTTAACCATTTCATCATCAATTGGGAAGAAAGATAGAAAGAACGAGAAAAAAAGGAAAGAAAAAAGACGCACTATATAACATCGTTCGTCGATCCTGTTTTTATTCATACGCATTATTTCTAACGCTCGCAACTCTTTCACTCTTTCAACTATCAATATGTCAGACAAAGCACAAAGCGAAGGACATTGGGAATCGCATTCATATGCAACCAAAACAACTAAAATTGGTGATAATCCATCAGTTACTGTTGGTAAGGAAGCATCAGCCGAAGGAACTTTCGATGTAAGAAAATTTTTAAAATTGTGTTATGTTTCTTATTATTATTCATTGTAGCACGGCAGACCAATAGTAACTGATTCACATGCAACTTCATTTTCAGATAAAGGACATCCAGGAACACTTGAATACAATGATGCTGCTAATCAACAAAAAAGTATCAAATAAGCAAATACAAGCAAAACTGTATCGATAAAAAATAGACATTCTAATGCTTTTTGCATGTGTCGGTTTTTCTTATCATTTATTCGAGCAGATTTGATGTTTTAAATAAAATTATACATATCGTGTTTAGATATTGTAGTTGTTATTTGAATTCTTTTGAAATAAATACTAAAGCATATTTGATTAGATATTTCATATTGTACGGCATTATAAATACTCATTTCAAGTTATTTATTGTGCGTCATAACTCAGTGGAACATATTCTTGTCCGGATATCAGTTGAAATATTTTCTGATATAAATACTACATACTCAATAGATTTATCTTATAAAAAGTTCGAAAAAATGCGTAATAAATTAGATCAATGATTTCTCTAGATATTTAATTTTGCCTTCAATATTGAAATAAACATTTTTACATATGTTGAGAATTGTGAAAAAAAAGATTGTAATTTCCATATAAATACTATTGACCTTTTATTTCAATAGTTTTTCTTTTATTACTTATAAAAAAATATTATATTCGTTGAAATAAGAATATCGTAGAAAATAACAGATTTATAAAATAAACTTGTATGTCAAAATTATAAAACTAAAAATATACTCATCGTCAAACGTCTACCATGCTTATAACTAAGACAAACTTATTAGAACCAATATTTTAAGACAAAAATGTAGAATTCACATATTTTATGTACATCAAGAGATAATTTAATAAAAGTATTTTTTTTTATGCGCTAAATTGTACATCAAAAATTGATGTAAGTGATGTAAGAGATTAATTGTTTATAGAATGTACGATTTATTTGTTTATTAATAATGATCAATATCATTAGAAAAATAATATGATGTTAGTATTATCAATAGCTTTTAATACTATCTAACTGTTATTAATTCTTCATTGTATAAAACTACTTAGAATAATTATTAGTTGATGATAAAATTTGCATGAGATTGTCAAAAAATTTATTCATATAAGTTTAATTCCTATTGATAATGTCCATGAGGAAGGAGAAAGAAAAATCATGAAGTCACTCTCTAAAACTTACAGTCACTATTTCCCATCAAAAAAAATATGAGTTCATTAAAAAAATTCAATATTGTCATTCTTTTTTTTTTATTGACCTGAATCTATAACAGTGTGTTAGTAAATAAACTCATCTCTATTAATATGAGAGAAGTACGTTTTTTTATTGTCGTTTTTTGGAAATAGTTTATCTTCTAACATGGCAAAATAATTGATATATCTTTTACACATGTAGCAGTTTGTTCTAAGTAGATAGACCATACTCGATATGTTTTCACAAATTGTGGCTTTAATAATCTAATTAGTGACCGTTTAACTATTAGACGAACAGTAATAACATCTACTCAAAATATGAAATATAGTAACGTTTATTCGATTAAAAAGCACTAGTAGTATATACATTGCCATATAAAACTCATCGCCATGATAGCATTCGTTGGCATTATAGTTGTAGATGGGAAACGTTCAGAAGCTTCTCCAGTCCCATTCATCACTTTTTGTAACGAACGCAAAAATGTTTAGTTAACTTGCTAAAACCTCCAGGTTAGTATCTCTTATCATGAATGCTTCAAATTTATAGAATAAACTATTGTAAGAATTTGTTTGAGAATTTGATTCCCTACATCTAATGAATAAAAGAATGAGTAGTTTCAAACTTTTTAGTGCGTGAATAAGTTTTTCAATTAATATGAATTCTATTTTTTTTTGAAGACAAAATATAAGAACATTTTTATTTTTCATATTGATTTGTACTATAGTTAATAATAGTTCACATAGTCGTAGTAGTAAAAGTGTCTGATTCATTAAAATAAACTTGTCAAATTATTATTGTTATGTTAATATCATTTTGTTCGAACAATTATCAGCGGATAATGACTTGTTCATGCATTCCAAGACGTCAACTCTCATATTTGTACGATTTCGAAGTGTTACGATATAATTTGAGATTAAGATTAATTTTGTATAATTATTGTATGACAAATTCAATTCGTCTTAAAGCCTTTCTCTTTTACACGAACTTCTTTCGAGCATTAATGTACCACTAGATACTGTTAAGAAGGATTTAAAATAAATATCAAAGAATTTATCTCTAGATTCGGTTCTTGAAACTATTTTTTAATACTTCTAACAAATACGTTTATTGTGTCGTGTAGGACCATAGCGCGAAAGTATCTTATATAGTTTGATAAATCTGTTCAGAAGAGTTCTATTAATCACACTGAGAGACATACCAAGCATTATAACATCAACATCTGTATATGCTGACAATATCAGTATTATAACTTGCAGATATAATGTTGAATCACTCAAAATTATTAACATTATTGTAGAATTCAATGCTACATGGAAATATTATAATAAAAAATAAACTAGCTTTGTGTAATACTAAAAACTATTTATGGTTACAAATTATAATAAAATTATTTAGAAGTAGTTACGAAATACGTTTATAACGATATATAATCATTGCCATACTAATAATTTTCGTTTAATTTATTTTAATATGACAATGATAGTTTTTAATCCGAATAATTTTCTAATGACTTTTTGCAACATATCGATGAATACTAATAAGTCATATAAACAGTGAAAATATAAAATAAATCAATTTTTTTTATACTTTTTAAAATAACTATGAAATGAAATACTATTTTTCCAGAATATTCACTTATTTTTATTTGAATGAAAAAAAATTAATTGTATTCAAAAACTAAAACAGAATTTGCATAGTATATTTCTAATTTCAACTCGTAACACTCATATGAATGGATTTGCCGTTATTGTTGGCCTTTGTACAGCTGTTGATCTAGTCGTCGTAATTATTATGCCATCCATTCCATATTTCTATAGATATAAATGATTGTTCTACTGTTTCGAATAAAGATGTTCTCATATATATCAGTTAATCGGAACTATAGTAAATCGTGCGATACTAATAAGTAATCAGATGTGTAAGCTATTACAGATAAGATTGCTGATAAATCTTTACATATGACTAATTTTGGTAACGTTGTTATTTGTGGTTGTCAGCTTAAATACTAGTATTCACGTAAATTCACGGGTATTCAACTACTTTTGGAAAAATGTTTTTTATTGACTTTTTTGGTACGGGTAGCTCGAAAGTAGATGAAATATAGATTTGATCAAAAAAAATCTCTAATTTCTATCTGAAATCCTAGAGATTCATTTCGACTTTGAGGAACATCTAAGTAGAAAGAAGGTCTCCCGAGTTACTTTAATGCTTAAAGCTAATATTTTAGTCAAAGATAGAGATCGTTAGACTAGGATCACCTTTAAATGATTCTTATCTTCAACGTATTGTAACCGACATATAACATTTTTAAGGAGGCTATCTCTTGTATAATTTTGATTAAAATGCTATTTTTAATAATAAATACAGAGAAATGGCATTTTCTAAAAATCTTATATCTTGAGCATACTACATTGAAGATAAGAATCGTTTGAAGGTTATGCTAGTTTAACAATCTTCCATCTATAATTAAAATATTAGCTTAAAGCATTACAATAATTTAAGAGATCTTCTCTCTACTATGATATTCCTGAAAAGAGGGTTGAACCTATCTTTTATCCACTTTTGACTTAACCAAAACAAGAAATTTTATAAAAAAAATACTTCCTTAAAATTGGTTGAATATTCATAGGTTTATCTCACATATTACTTCAAGGAAAAAAGCATACGTAGTTTAACTATAACAAATATATAAAGATTCATTTGTATTACTCAATATCTAATAATGCTCGGTTTTTTTTTAATTTTAATATATAAATTTGAAATAATATTATGTCTATTGATAATTTATTTGTTCTTTATATAAATATTTGACAAATATTGTGAAGAGAAATATACAATAGTATTATTGCACAAATACACAAAAATTCGATATCTGAATAACACTTACAAATCTGACGTATATTGAGACTGTACATATAATGAGAAAAAAAAAAGGTTTGTTTGATTTTTTGTTAAGGAGCAAATACATCATGTACTTGTTCAATAATTATTTCAAGTAAACGTTGAACAGATTTAGAGTTTTTTAATCCAATCATTGGATCAGGATTTTCTGAACGCATTATTGTTGGAGCAAATACAATAGATAAATTTTCTATTGTCATTTGATTACGCATTGAATGATGAGAAACTTTTAATAAATGTTCACATAAATATTTTAATGTATGATAATGAGCTGGTGGTAAACGACGAATTATTGATCGAATTGTTGTTACACATACTGCTGACGGACGAAGTTCAAGTAATTGTGTATGAATATCAAAAGTGACAAGTGGAATTGGTAATTGTCTTAAATATAATTTTAATACACAAGTTATAGCATGAATATCAGGATAACGTTCTTGAGATAAATCGACATGATCACAATCACGTTCAAATGCTAATTTTATTTCTTCAACTGTATCAGAAAATCCAGCAATTCGATAAAGACCTTCAGTATCAAGTGCATATGGACGTGATTCAATTTCATTAATACATTTTTCGAGTACAACTGGCGTTAATGAAGCTACTGATGAAGCTGGTGTTGTAGCTTTAATTAATGTAGTTAAATCAACACCAAAAATTGATTTAAGATATTTCATATGAGGCACCTAAATAAATTAAACTTAATCATGTTTCAAAGATTTTTGTAATTTAAATAACATATAATGCAAAAATTCAGCTAAAGATCATTAAATTAAACCATAAGTTTATGGTTTATAAGCATGAGTTCATTACTTCTGGATTTTAATCTTTACAGTCGGCCTATATTCTATGAAAGAGTGAATATTTTTTTAAATAATCAGTATTCTATTAAGGTAATAGACAAATTTGTATGCATGTTGTTAATTATTTCTGCGATTAAATCAAAGAATGACTAGGGATAGAAAGTTTCTTTTAACAGTTAATACGATAACTCAAAGTATGAGAGTTCAGCTGATGGCAATGATAACTATCACATATAGTTATACTATCAATGTGTATTCCATTTATCTTTTGTTCGATATTTGATGAAATATTCAATTAACTTACACAATCTTGTGGTACTTTTTCTGAACAACGTTTATGTGCTTCAAAACCACAATCAGCACATTTAACACCTTGTTGTACAAGACCCCAAAGAAAATTTGCACAATAATCACACCAATGTGGCCCTTTAAATGAATGCATTTTAAAATTATGTGCTTTTTCCGCTTGCATTATAAGAATACGATCAAAAAATAATGGATTTGTTGATGATAATTTTGCATGTGAATTATTGTTATTATTATTACTATTATTAATTGTTGGTGTAGATATTTTTGAAGATGAATGACGTTGTGCCATAGGTGAATTACGTGTCGAAGGAGAAAGGTAGTTAAGTGTCATCTGTTCTGTACTTGGTGTTTGAGAATGTATTATTGGACAATTTATTTCATTAGTTGCAAATGATGATGTATCCTTGATTACATAAAAAAAAGCAATAAAAATTCTTGATAATCAAAAATAGATTTTATTTTACTCGATTAAAAGTATTATTTTGTGTTTGTGCTCGATGTAATAATTGTGCTTTATATTGTCCATATGGACTTTCATTAGTATAACATTGTGAATCACATGCCATTAAAGCAATATAATCACTTGCTTTTGATTCTAAATAAAATGATATCAGACCATCATGTACAAGATCATTTAATGTATCAAAATGTTTTTCTCCAACATAATGTGTTAATGTTTGTGAATCAAAAAATAATTTATAATTTTTAACTTCACTATTAAATTTTATTGCTAATGTATATGAATCAGGTGGATTTAAGGATTCACGAACAAGATATGAACCATCAATAGATGTTGACATTAATTGATCAGCATCTGTACGTGATAAAAGACCATGAAATTCTAAACCATATTGTCTCGGACGTCGTGGTTGTGAAGTTCGACATATAACAGGATTTGGTTTTGGTGCCTGCATTTGTAAATTATATAAATATGACTTCCATACTGGTAATGAACCTGTGGAATTAGGAGAATTTGATTGACGTCGTGGTATAGGATCAAAAAGTGTGGTTGATGATGTTATGGATGTCACTGATTGATCCATAAATGGTATAGACATCATTATGATCTAAAAAAGAGATCTGACTAGAAAAAAAACAATCAATAAATCACTGTGGAGTCAAAAGAAAAAAAAAGACTGTTTCTGTTTGTTACAAAAAAAAATTAAATATAAAGAAGTTGTTGAAGTTCATTATCTGATGGCGTGCATTGATATGAATCCATATTAGTTGTTAATTGACTATTTTGTTTATTTGCTAAATAAAATCAGAAAGGTGAATAATGAAAATTAAAGATAGGAATGGAATTTACTTTTAATGGAACGACGTTTATTTCGACGAAATAGATGATGAGCAATACGATTTGTCATACGAGAAACCTAACATATAATAGATTGAAATATAAGAAAATATAAATAAAATAATAACATACTGAGAATGGAAAACAAGAAACTTTTGATTTATTTACTAAAGATATTGTTGAAAAGGAATCGTTTTTAGAGTCTGACATAGCGTCCATGAATTGTTCCATGATGTCGAAGGACAAACAAGAAAAATAAATATATAAATATGTATATCATATATAATGACGAATAGCTTCTATGTGGGTGGATGAATAATGAACGAACGAACCAATGTAGACTAATAAATGATGACTGCTAACGTCCTCTCTCTCCTTATAGATAGAAAGAGAACGTTACAATAATTCTATTACTATGTACATCGAGAAAAAGAAGTCAATCTTATATCTAATTGTCAAGCAATCATTTACTCTGTTGTCCAATTCCATCAGATCGTATGTACAATAATGTTCATTTTAAAAACACATTTTTCAAACTTTTCAATTAATTTTTTAAAATCTTCTATCAATCAATGTTGACATTGATGATAGCAGAATGTAGTTGTGTCAATGAATCATTTTTATTATCAGTTGCGTCAATAAAATCAATTAGTCATTCTTTTTGCGCACTATTTTATCTTATGTTCTTCATATTTTCATTTTTGATAAAAATGCGCTGTTAGACATTTGCTTCTATACTGTTTCTGTTGTAGACGTGATATATTTAATAGTTGATTAATGCACATAGAACTTCTCAATAGTATATATAATGTCAAATAATAACCTTTAGAAAAGTTTAGAAAGAATTGTTACTTTCGATAAGTGATAATAGAATTGTTTTTTCAAATCAGACATAATAATCACATTATACAAAGAATATGTTTCTTCATCGCCAATCATACATATATATTCTATTATTGTGTAACATAATCTTTTTTGACTTTAACAGCACCTAGAATCGACAATAAAGATGATGATAATGATCATGATGTCATTGTCCAATAGGCAAAAAAAAAGTTATATACATTATTTAGTAGGATTTATATCAATGGGAATATTATTGATCTATATTGTCTTGGTTTTGCTATACTTCTACTCATAATAATCATTACCAATGAAGTAGAATTCGAAACATGTCATCGTTTTCATTTAAAACCTGTTATGGATTCAATGAATCAACTAAATAAATTAAACGAATTTTTGAACAATTGTGTCAGAATAAATTTCACGAAAAGGTCCTAATCGCAACAATTAATAAAACACTTGTATAACTGTTCGGTTCATTGTTCAAGTAGTCGTGTCTTTAATACTGTTGCATGAATTTACAACTGACTTAATTTTTATATAAAAATATACTATAAAGCTTTTATTTCCTTTATAATTGAATCAGTAATGTATCAAATGTTGGACTAAATTTACTCTAAATGAGTTTTAAATTCATATTTATAACCTAAAAAAGAAGAGATAATTAATTAATTAGGTTAGGTTCTTTCTTAAAGTATAAAGGCGTCGCTAGTTGTTCCTTTTCGTTATAGAAGAAATCTTTTTCTCTTTTTGAAGATGTGCAAGGTTAAAAAATAAACAAATGAATGTAGAAAAACATTTACCACGGCTGAAAAGGTCACTATACATCCATAAATCCATGAGCTATTAGGCCATGTGGAGACCATTATTATTATTGTGATGTGTGTCGTTCGTCGAGCTCGGCTATTTCTATTGATGGTTTGATTGTAGCTATGGAACATCAGTTGGGACTGTGTTGTCTGATTACATGATGATGCTGGTATGTTGGTTGTCGGACTGAGTATGTGATTGGGTTTCTTTTCGAAAACCTGAAAAAAATTTATTTTTAGAGTTCAGTGGCTCAAGAATGATTTTGCATTCTTTTTAGGAAAGTTTCAATGTCTTTGCCTATATTTTTTAATTAATTTGATATTTAGCAGGTTTTTTATTTACTAGGTAGCCGCATAGATTATCTAGGTTTATATTTCCCACGCTAGCTCTCTTATAACACATGGTAATATCTGAGAAACAGTTATTTCAAAGTATGTGGAATCGAGTCAGAAAATTATTCATTCCTTAATAATAGAAAAAATAACAGACAAAGGTCATCTCAAAATTCGATTTAGCTATCTTGTATCCTTTTTTATCCCATTAAGAAATAGATTTCTGATGTTACGTTTATTTTAAAAACAAAATATATCACAAGATGCGGCATGAAAAGCTCTACAATTTACACAGTAAAGCTTATCATAATTATCTAAAAAAAGTGGTCTTGTGTAAGTTGTAAAGCTTTTCACGCTGCATTTTGTTGAATATTTCGTTTTTAAGATAAACATACTGGATGATAAAAAAAAAGAAATATAGGACATCTGTTACATTCATCTCGCATACTTTAGAAGAGCAAAATCTATTCAATTTTTAATATAAATGGCACTGTATTCAAATAAAATTATTTTCTTGTGTTCTCTAGTCTCTTCTTTATATCAGGAGCTCAACTGTCGATGTACCGAAAGTTATGTTTCTTTTAATATATTCTGGATGAGTACTATTAAACAGACGAAAGTATGGTTTATGTGAGAGCTTGTGAAACACGTCAGTCACAAATATATCATTTTTATTTTCCAATTATACATCAAGATCTTCAGCAGATGTCCCGGTAGATTTTGCTAGTTCAATGTTAACGTCAAGTCTGTTTCACAATTTAACTAAACTTTTCAGTGTCTCTGTTGCAATATTTAATATTATGAACAGATCATCTTATGTATCTGTAAAATAGCAAGATTGTATGGTTTGTTCATTTAACTATGGGTTTTTCTATGAAAAACACATCCACCATACCAACTGTCGTAGAACAATCTTTAATTTTTGTGGCTACGACTCATTGGTTACGCGGATCACTACTTCAAATACCATGAAAAGAATCTTGTTTCGATATTTTTAACATTCACATTTTGCTTTTAAAAAACAATAGATGATATTTGCACAAGTTGATAATTAATGCTATTTGAAATTGATATTATCATTAAATTTTAACAAATAAAGGTTGACTATTCATTGATCAAAATAAGGAACTTGTTATATCTACATTCGTATCATTCCTATAACAATCTCAACTTTTAAAACTGTTGACGAAGAGTTTTAGAACATTTTTTTATATAATGGGATAAGAGGTATTGTTTGATCGTTAAATAAATGGAACTGAATGAAGTTATTCACGTGTATAACCTTGTTTAAGTACAAATCCTGTTTGTAATTCGTTATTCGATATTATTATATTCAAATGTTTCGACTTTAAGAGTTATTTTCCAGCAACTGTTCTCTTTTATCTAACAATAGTTGGGTCAAATAAGTAATGATAATTAAATCAACCCCGTGACAACTTGAATATAGTAATAGTTTTACCATGATATTTTATATGAATAAAGAGTATTGCATCGAATAAGAGATTCCAATAAGAATAGTATTCTAATACTTAAATTTAAACAATAATAAGCAATACAATGCACATACGAACCATGCGAATTTCATTCAAATGTCTTTCAATTAAAAATATTTTATATTGAACTAAACTGATCGGTTTGGATCTATTTGAGAATACTGTCTGTAAAGTAAATTCATGGATATCGAATTTTTTACACCGATCAGACTGAAGATGAATAGAAATTTGGAACATTTATCTGAAATACTGCAGATTTAGGTCACTTTTTAGGAAAATCTAATGAGAAAGTTGTGTGTCCAAATTACTACAATGTTTAAAGATCACAATTTTGGTCAAAGATAGGAGACCATTAGACTAACACAATCTCCAAAGAACTCTTATTTTCAATATATTATGGTCGCAAAATAAGATTTTTAGAATTGGCGACTTCCACATATTTGCCGTGAAAAAAAAGCATTTTGGGCAAAATTATACAAAAGTCGCTCATCTGAAAAATCTGATATTTCAGCCATAATATATTGAAAATAAGGGTTCTTTGGAGATTGTGCTAGTCTAGTGACCTCCTATCTTTGACCAGAACATGATCTTTAAACATTGTAGTAATCTGGATAAACAACTTTATCATTAGATTTTTCTAAAAAGTCACCTAAATTCACATTATGTCAGATGGGAATCTCAAATTTTTTCGATCAAAGCTATTTCCATTCACTTTCGGTCTAATCAACATAAAGAATTCGATAAGACTCTATTTCAACTATTTATTTAGCTTATAGTTAATTTCTTTTGTAATAACGTGAATATGTTTTCATCTTTTATCACTTATTCTTATTAGGAAACAAGACTCGTTCCGTGTAACTATGGCATTGATATCCTGGATGTGATATTTTTTATTTGCTAGTTACATACCTCTTACGCTAGACTCATTATGATTTTGAATTTTCTTAGTAATTGACATGCAAGTAAATTATGTGGTCAATATTTATAATAAAAAAATGTATTTCTATTAATACAGTTATTTTCATTGAAAAAATTCTTGTATATAGACTAATTCTAAAAAATGATAAACTTTGAGTAAAAATCTTATTACTGATCAAACTTATATTTCTTCCTACAGTACGTAAAACTATTTTGATCATCTGTATTTCTTAATAATCAAAAAATATGTCTTCAAAAGAAAAACTTATCGTAGTTGAATGACTTTCTTGTACAGATAATAAACTTTTACAATATTTTCATCTATTATGAAGATTTATCTAATTCTTAAATTCCTTTAAATATTTTTTTTGTTTTTGATTGTTAGAAATTTTGAGAATGATTATCAATTATCTTTCCTTATTGACAACTGAAATTTAATCTTTTACTAAAAACTAAATAAATTGATAATATGAATAATATGAAAGAATGTAGATATAGATTATAGGTGTTAAAATTTATTTTATTATTATTTTTTTTCATTCTTTCATTATTTAGTTGGGCATGTTTGTCTCATCGAGTATCATCTAGCTTTGACAAATACAAGTCAATCGTTGGATCTTGAAGATTTTTTTATCCACACTATTTTAATGTTATTGGTTCTCCCATCATCTTCATC
Organism: Macrotrachela quadricornifera; assembly: GCA_022393335.1. NCBI lineage: Eukaryota > Metazoa > Rotifera > Eurotatoria > Philodinida > Philodinidae > Macrotrachela > Macrotrachela quadricornifera. The sequence goes on along the minus strand of JAJEKB010021425.1, from coordinate 4,719 downwards.
GATGATAATCAAAATATGTGTGAGATTAATGAAGATATCATCAGGTGTCAATATGTTGTTACTACTGATTACTATCAAAATATATCTTTTTATTTTCAACATTATCATTCCAACAAATTCTAATCGAACAAAAAAATTCATTTCATTCATTTGATTTATAAGAAATTTTCTTGCAGATGTGTATCCTTTAATAGTTTTACTTATGTTTTGTACATTATTATATTAGTCAAACTCGAAAATCTGAAAGAGCTCGCTAATGAGCTTGATCACGTAAGTAAAAATGTCAATTATTTTTGTCCTATCATCACTGATGTTATATTTATCGATCAATAATATGGCCATCGAACTATTTTATCAACGATCAATTCTATGATCTATGTATGAGACTAGGCAATAATAATAGACCGACAAGTTATTCAAACTTTTCTGAATGGCTAAATCAATGCAGATAATATGTAGTACTATCATTCTCTCAACTGATCATAGATTGATTTTGTAATCAATAGAGATTTGTAAAATAACTTGTTCTTTAAATCTATTCAATGAATGAATTTTGAATACTGAGCATAAACGAATAATTACTGCAAATTAATTAATCTCAAAATACTAACACATGTATACACATGCAAATGATTTTATTTATTTTTCAAGATTTAGTAAAAGACAAAGGATAAGATCAATCTAATGACTTTTTTTTCTTTGTCTTCATTAAGAATCACTTGATAAACGATAGAATATGATGCCTATATATTCTATTTCACCTCTCTAGATCACATTTCTATATATATATATATGCGAATAATGAGATCTGGTATTAATAAATAAGATATGCTGTTAAAGATATTAAATTTTAAACTCAAATGAAATTCATCAAATATAATTTCTCATCTTTATATTTATTAGTCAATCAATGTTTTGTTTTTATTCAATGTCTTTGAGTTTTTCATTGATGATTTTATCTGAATATTCCCACCATTCTTGAGCTATTTTATCATCCATTACATATTTATGAGCTACTGGTGTTGGTTGACAATCGGAATGATATTCACCTGGTTGTGCTTCATTAGATAATGCACAAAAAAGATTTGTTTGTGCTCCTTCTAATGATGTTTTGAAAATTATATATCTTATTGGTTTTAGTGCATTACGTATAAACTCATGAAAACCTAGATGTCGATCTAATGGTGTATTAACAGTTCCAGGATGTAATGAATAAGCACAAATATTATGTGATGTAAAATAACGTCGTTGAAGTTCACGTGTAAATAAAATATTTGCTGATTTACTTAATGAATAAGCAGAAAATGGATGATATGTATTTGGATTATACATTTGAGCATAATGAGATGTATCACAAGGTACTGCCCACATCGCATGAGCAGCAGAAGAAACATTAATAATACGTGATGATCGAAGACGAGGTAAAAGAAGTTGTGTAAAATAAAAATGGCCAAAATGGTTTGTACCCATTTGTAATTCAAATTCATTCTTAGTTTTTGCATAAGGACAAGCCATTACACCAGCATTATTAATCAATGCTGTAATTCTCATGTTTCTATGGATGAACAGACAGTTGAAAAATATTTAATCAAAAAAACAAGAAGACAAATTTACTCGCGTTCATTTTTCATAAATTGTTCAACACAGGCTTTTATTGATCGTAAATCAGCTAAATCAAGTGGATAACCAGTAACGTTATTCGGTGAATGGCTAACTTTTTTCACATCATTTATAGCTTCAGTTAAATTTGTAGACCGAGCAAAAAGTATAACTCGAGCATTTCGTTTTGCTAATTCACGTGCTGTTTCTTTCCCAATACCACCAGCAGCACCAGTAATTAAAAATGTTTGTCCAGTTAAGTCAGTCGTATGAATATTTAAATATTGTCCACCACGAGCAAACCATCGCATAAGTATGATAACAGAAATAAAGTAAAGTATAAAATATATTAAGTTAGATGATATCAATATCCATATACTAGTTGAAATAAAAATAGAATTAGCCGAAAGAATTAAGATAATAATTGAAGAGACAAAAATTAACAAAGATTTTGCTTCTGGTTGACGAAGAAAAAACAGCAGCATGTTGTATAATGAATAAATGTATTAGACTGTTGACAATCATTATCATACTATGTCATATGTTGTTTCGATGATGATTGGAGAGAACAGTCAAACTGCAAACAATGTATTTATTTATTTATTTTTAAACTATTTGAAAGCGGCATCTTTAAACATGAAAAGTATGTCACTATTTCTCTACTGACACTTATTTTGTCTTTGATTCACAATACATACAAAAAAAAAACAAAATAACCACTTGAATCATCAACTCAATATCTTGACACCATTATCTTTTCTAATTACATATTGATATTGAAATGTGTAAAAAGAAATTATGCACAAATAAATCTATTTTACTTATAAAACATGAAAATTTGGAGTGAATTTATACACACATTTATGTTTTCATAAACTTTATTCTTAATGCAATAATAAATACTATCATGAACAATAAGCGGAAGTAAATCATAATTTAATAAATATTATAAGAAAGTATCATCAAATCGTTCAAAAGTATGTCCGGCCTAATAAATGAATTCTTGTAGAAAGAAGAATCTCTTTGAAAACGAAAGTTGGTACTACTGCAGTTTAGTCACGCTTTTGCTCTCACTCTCACATTGATTACTGTGTATCAATCAGTGTGACTAAATTGCAGAAGAATCCAAAAGTTTGATTTCTTATAATAATAATAAAAATAAAAGAAACAGAATTACAAATGAGAAAAAAAAGCCAAGTTAAAATTATTTGAAATAATGTTTATGACGATATGTTTGAATGTACAGATACATGCTTAACAGACACATGTGAGTCTTTCTCAATCATTTTAAATTGTGGCTCATTTGAGATTGATATTCGTGTAATCATAGGCTTGGAAGCAATTACTTTTTGAGCAGAACCTTGATTTATACTAGCAGCTGTTGAAGTACGATTGACACATACTGTGCCTTGTCTCGATGTCATTTGTGTAGTTTGTTGATTGGTTAGATTATTATTTATACTCTGAGAAATTCTTTGACTAGCACGAGAAACACTTACAGTACCTGTACTTTTGCGTCTTGAGCATGCATCTAATCTTAAAAGTAATAATTCTTTATTTAAACTGCGCAGACTTGAACGTTTTATATGGGATACTTTAACATGTTCATCAATAATTTTTTTTTCATCATTAAATAGATCATTTTCATTATCATCGGATTGATATGAATTTTTAATATTTAAATTTGGTAGACTATTCCGGTTGACAACTTTCACAGGACAAATACGTATACTACATTTACTAGATATTTGTCGTTGATCACTTTCATATGCAGGTAATGTATTCTCAGTAGTTACACTGGATACATCATCAGATGAACTTTCACCATTTGAAGACGTCTGACGATCATCATCATCTGTTGTAACTATATCACTCATTCTTCTTTTTAAAAATAATGATATATATATAAGTTATATATAAATCGCACTTAACGAACTTGTCTATTTTTATTAGAATGGAATTAAAGTAACGAAGAAAAAAAAATTTTTTATATAATATATTTGCCGAATGTCAAAAAATAAAAATACTTTCACTTCAATAACATAATCAAATTGATCATATGTAGATTTATAAAGCAAAAGAAATTGCATTCTCTTTTTTTCTTCTATTTCTTTTAATCCAAAGATAGAAATAACGGCAACGATAGTTCGTCATTGTTTTTTTGTTTATAGAAATCATAAAAATGATTTTAGTTATTTCTTTCATGAATATTTGATAATATAGAGAAGGTTATAATCTTCATTGTGCGAACATAATTTATAAGAAAAATTAACAACGTATAGGATATTTAAAAAAAGTGACAATAAAACTTTTCCTTGTAGTTAAGAAAGAATAGATTATATTTATTCAATTTTGATTAATTTTCAAGATCATTTTAAAAAATATACATGTACGCTTTTATAAAATTTATTCATAGACTTGTGTAGAAATTTTTCAAATTGATTTATCATACGCGTTATGCTTTACAAATAGATTTACGCATGTAGTCTAGATACTTCTCGACTATCATCAATACAATAAGTTCAATTGAGTGTATCTAGATTTCATTGTTCTATATGTGAGCGAAAAGACTATGTGTAGAATGAAAAACAACATATGCTTCATTCTTATCGAAATATCTTTGTATATACTAAAATTGAAACGAAGATGTTGACAACGATCGAATAATATTAAATTCTATTTCCGTCCTATCGATTGTTGCTCATCTTTGAAGCGAAAGAAATAGTTTTGTTCTTTTTTGGCGCTAATCCCTTAACTCTATCGTGTATAGAATGACGCATGGACGAGCATTGAAATAAAGAAAATCTGCGTTCAATATCGATCGATATTTTTTCTTTTCTTTTTTCTTTCTTTTAATGCTCTCATTTTTTATGACCTTCCGTAAAAGCAACTATATAAACATATATATATTCTACTGTCTTCTATTTTCCTCCTTAACTTGAGAAATCGATCATGATTATGATCGAAACATCTCTTGCTTTATTCTCATCGTTTCCCGCGGGATGCATCAAGCAATACTTGATCATATCATCCCGCTTCTCTCGATCGTCTTCATATGGCGACTAGTTGCACAAACCATTACATTCATCAGACATGCGTCACACACTTGATCATGCAAAC
>JAJEKB010021424.1:36713-53534 GCA_022393335.1 Macrotrachela quadricornifera | reverse complement strand
CTCTCGCACCCAAAGCGAGAATCATACCACTAGACCATCGGGCCATGTCTATCAAATACAAATAAAATGTAGCTAATTTTATGCTGTATAAAAATGTTTTTGTGACAACTACAACGATCGTACCATACTTTTACATGAAATTCGTATTACTTTTGTATTATGTATGTAAAAGAAATAATTAAATGCTCAATAAAAAGATTTATTTGCTCTTGAAAACATCTAGAGTGAATCTATGATTGAACTTTGATAAATTCTCAGATGGTTATTATATAACCTAATATAAAGTAAATTAAGTAATAGCAATGTTATCGATGACAACAATGATCACTATTAGTGAGAATCGCTTGAATGACTTGTATATGCTATTGTTTTTTGAAGAATGAAGTATTGATAATTCTTTGAGTTTCTAGAAAACATCGGAATTTCTAATTAAGTTAGTTTATTAGTGTTTTGACTAAAAATTACTTTGAAATTCTCATGATCTCTAATGATTGATGTAAAATATGTTAAATACTTTTACTGCAATATACGGATACTTCCATTGGATCAAAGCTATAGACGAATCTATCGAATGTAGAAGCATCTTTATTGTAAAAAAAATATGAAGAACTATATACAAATTTTGATAATAATTACTTCCTAACAAGTTTACATTTACAAAGAAAATAGAATTAATCCTAGAGCCGTATTTAGGTGAAACATTTGCGACGTACTGAAAACGTTATTTTGCAATATTTGTAAAATTCTCATTTAACTATTAGATGTGAACTATATCCGTTTGTCACCCTGTTTTGAAGAAAAATCTTGTCGTAATACCATATAAAAAATTTAAATGCTTTAGTAACTATACAAGTACGTAGAAGTTTGTTATCGAGGATGTTTTCCTGTTTTAGATTAAATATCTTAGTGCAAAGACAAAATTCAGAGTTGACTTGTTATTCTTCTTATTGTATATTATATCAAAGAAAAAGCAAATATTGAAGTTATATTAAGATAGAATTGATTATCAGAAGCATACTAATTTTTTTATTCATCATTAGGCTTTTATCGTTGTTTTTCTTACATCATGGCTTGTTTTACTTCTTTGTTGTGTTTTATATAACAAAAAATAAATAGCATGAACTATCCCATGCCAATAGCTATCTGTGTATAAACTTATGAATATTCTTGGTGTTCCTATCATCTTTGGATGTTTTAGAATGTCAAGTACAATGACTTCCTAGGGTAAAAAGCTACGGTACTTTATACTAGTACTTCTTCAAGAAAACGATGGCAATTCCCAAAGAAAAAATCTTGCTAACTGAGTCATTCTTATGGAAATGCTTCGAATACCTGCAAATGATAGAAGATTTTCAAATGTAGACGAATGTGTCAAACGCATCGAAAGTATGGAAAATGAAAATAGTTCTAATCATTTTCAGTCAATTTACTAGACATATTGTACGACATATTCAAGTTGTTTGATGGATATCTAACATTTAGTTTTATTACAACCACGAAAAAATAAATTACGAAATAAGTAAATGCACATCACAATATGTAAAAATAATTTTACTTGAGTTTTATAATAAACTTAATTTTGGCTAGGAAAACTTTTTTGTTTATAAATTAAGCAAATTTTTTCAAAATACGAAGAATTCTGCATGATTAATATAGATTTCATCGTTAATTGATGCGAATGATCGCATTGGATTTCGTAGTTCAACGATATTCAATGCTTATAATCTTACTGAAAACTTAAATAAAATGATGGATTTCATTGAATGTATGAGAAATTTTATTTTTGAAAGACAAAAGAACTTGACAGATGCATTAATATCCGAAGTTACTTGTCGATCATCAAACCCATTATCATGATATGTCAACATATCGATGGTTTATCATTTATTATGTAGAATACTTTGAAATGAAAATATTAATACATGACGTAGATCATCAATTGAAATATGAACGTAAAAATTTTATCGAAATTCGAAGTTGATATTCATCGAACAAATACAAAATTATTTAAATTTGTTTGAAGATGAATAAGTATTATTTTATGTTAGATTCTACTTTTTGACTTCGAAATATTTATTACAATTAAAATAATGAATTATGGATTATATGATGAACACGGTTAAGAATTAAAAGTTACATTTTTATTGATAAAAAATGATCCTATCAAATTTTTAGATACAATGTCTCTCAGTCTTTTATTAAAAAGAATCAATTCGTTATCATGGAGCAGCTAAATATTATCAACAACAGTTGAATTCACTAGAACCTGATTATACACTTATATATGTAACTTATTTCTACTATTTTCGAAGTACAACTAGAGAAAATGGTCATTATAATCAAAAGCTTGAATATTTAAACAAAACAGTTCAACTCCAATTGAATTTACTATCATTTGACAGATTAATACTATGTTTATTGTGTAATAATACAGATGTTCTGTCCAAAGATATGAAAGGTCATGACATTGCACATGAATATTATTCATAAAAACTTCAATGAAAATTAAAACTTTATTTATATAAAATAATATTGGCTATGCCCATCACTAACAAGGAAAATATAATTTAGCATAATAAAAGTTTAGACATTAAACAGAAATTATTGTGAGAAAATCATTTAGATATAACTGTATCATTAACGGATAATGAAAATGTGTAGTTTACTTTTCTAAATTTTTTAAGTGATGTGAAGCATTTTTAAAATTATTTTACAATGAGAATGTGAAAAGATTACATATCTATGAAGTATTACCAAAGAAATGGAAACAAAATTTAAAATAGACTACAATATTATGACATCACATTAAAAACATCTTCATTTACGGATCACTTTGTTCTCACCTACTTATTTAACTCGATGTTTATTTATACTAAAAATAAAAATGACTTAAATTTATCTTTAATCTTATATGATTTTTAACTTTTTGATTTTATATATTGATAATGTAAGTGTCTCAGTAAATGTGATTTTCATCAACATGTATTTTTCTATATTTATCATGTTATCTAGAAAAATTACTAAATAACATGATGAAAAAGCGTTTATTTTTATAATTAATTTAAACGAGATCGTTCTAAATGAACTATGATTATCCAAGTATATCATAAAGCCTAAAGAAATGCAATTTTACATGATATTATAATCGCTCCCACACTATTATCATGCATAATTATCTTTTCTTGAATCGTTTGCACTAGATACAATCTAGAATATAAATGAGACACGATAATAGAAACATTTAGTCCAGTTTTATTTTCATATCATCTAGATTTTTATAAATTTGATTGACAGATTGGGATACATTTTCTAATAAAAATATCGATTAATCTTTGTGTAATAAGTCTTGGTGCAACTTTAAAACGTATATTATTCCATTGAGAAAAATTCTTTTGCAGTTGAAACGTATGTAACGTTTATTTTTGCACACTGAAAAATTAGTTTGTACAAAAAAAAAAGAAGCAACTTTTAGAAAGTAGGCTATAACTGCATAAAATTAAACTAAATAAAGTTAGCCCTTACACTAAATTGTAGGGTGAACATTTCTCTACAAAACCATGTGTTGCTCAATCTTTTACTATTTTTTATTAAAAACTCATAAATATCGTACAAAAGTCTCAATTTTTAAAAAATCGATCTCTTCTCATTTTAGCATTTCTTATGGAATGAGACTTTCATTAAAATGCTTATAACTTTTTACAGGAATATCCTACAAAGTTGTAAAACAGATGGATTTGTAGAGAAATATTTGCTCTATAATATAATATGATAATGAAAAATCATTAAAAATTATGTCAAGTATCACATCTCTTCTAAAAAGTGGGTATTTTCTTGTACAAACTAATTTTTCAGTACTCAAAAAAAAACGTTATATACGTCTCCATTGCAAAAGAATTTTTTCTAATGGAGTACTATGCGTTTTAAAGTTTTACCAAGACTTATCACATAGGGGTTAGTATGAACTACTAAAATATGATATCAATAAAACTTTTTAAACGTATGACTTATTTGATTATAATACCATTAGTCACAAGCGTGTTATATAGTTATCAGTATCCTGATATTCAAATGATTTATCTATTTAATAATAGATGTTGAAGGATGAGAGAAAGAGAATGTATCTTAATTATTGTTTTATATAATCGGTTTATAATAATCTTTTAATTTCAATAAAAATTTAATCTATTTATCATCATATTACTTTTCTGTTTAAATAGAAGAGTTATTAAAAATAAAATCATGTTTCATATGAATACTTCTTTTGATCTTCATTTGCTTTAAAATCTCAAAAATGAATACAACAACATCAACAACAACAGTGAAAACTGTTTCATCTACAACAAGAATCAACGTATTTGAACAGTATGGTTTAATGTACTCAAATCCAGTTCTTGTTATTAGATTCTATCAAATTGGTTATCCATTGTTATTTTTACTTGGTTTTCCTGGTAACATAGCTAGTTTACTTACATTTTCACGACCAACATTACGTAAAGTATCTACTGGATGTCTGTTTATTGTTTTGGGTGTTTCAGACATGTTCTATTTACTCATATGTATTTGTGATTTTCTGGAATTTGGTTTGCGAGTAATGATAATTTTTTTCTATAAAATACCTATAAACTTTCTTCTATTTTTCAATAGGTTCCTTTTTATAGTCGCATTGCATACAACGAACTATGCCGATTTCGTTCATTTGTGATGAATGTAACTCAAGTATTATCGGCATGGACATTAGTAATAGTTTCTATTGATCGATGGATTCGAACACGATTTCCATTCAAATCATGTTCAATATGTACACCAAAGAACGCTTTAATAGCTGTGTTTGTAATATTTTTGATGGATATTGGTCTTCATTCTCATATGCTAACCTCTATGTTCGGTATGTTCATACCCACTATTGCAATTGCAGCATGTGGACCAAACATGTATAATGTATCATATGCATTATTTTATTATTTGGAATGGAGTATAGTTCAAGTAAGTAAAATGCTAAATAATCACCTAAAACTTTTTTCTATTCATTGATTGAATTAAGATAAAAAATCAATTTTTCTATTTGACGCACTTTAACATAACAATTATTTTAATTATAATAAACAAATAATTTTTAATGAGAATTTAGCTTAAGATAATTTTATCTTATATTAATTTTTAATTGAAATATATTTTTATCTACTAAATAAACAAAATAATTATATAATTATAATTTAGATTTTTACAAGTTGCTTAGTACCAGTTATTATAATGTGTATAGTTCTCATCGATATATTTATTACTGTTCGTATTCGTAAAAGAGCAGTAGTTCAACGAAAACAAGCATGGCAACAAGATCAAAATATGAAACGACAAAATATGGTTCAAAAACAAATGTTTATTCTTATGTTTGCAAGTATTTGTATTTTTCTAATTACTAATCTTCCTGTGGCTGTGTATAAAATCGCATCACCACGTCAACCAGACTTGTCAGCTGCAGTTTTTCAAATTCTTAGTATTTGGACAGCTTTTGGATGGTTTCAAAGTATTAATTATGCAGTAAATATTTCTTGATATATATAAATATATAATATCGATTTTATCTTTATTTCTAGATAAATTTTTATATTCACTGTCTTACTTCAACATTATTTCGTAAAGAATTTAAGCAACAAATGCGTTTTCTATTGAATAAAAATCAAGCTGTTGTAAGTGCTATGGAATTAACAAATACAAATGCACGTATTCAAAATCAACGAACATCAATGAAATATTAATCACTGATTGAAAAGGAATTCAACGTTAATAAATAATAAACTTTTTGATTCATTTGAGTGGTCGATGTTGTATGTCAAAATGTCTATAAACGTAAATTATTATTTTAAATATTGTCAATATATATATTTTATTCGTCAAAATAAAGAATATTGGTGAAATTTTCTTTTCTCTTCAATTCTATGCAGAATATGTAATGAAAAAATAATTACTGGATGAATCAAAACGATTATAAAATAAAGTATTTTACAAATATCTTAGCATAAATTTTATAATGTTGAATTTTTTTTTAAGAAATGTGCCGTGAAATTTTTTCTACTAGAGTGGCAATACAGAAGACGTGTTTGTTTTGCTATGGAAAGTTATTCATATAGCTTTTGTAGAAGTTTCGACGGCACATATTTTGACAAAAATTTCAAATATTTTTGTTACTACTAAATACGGCAGGACATAGCATTGTCATGTAATCTATTTAGTTTGAATATCGGACATATCATCAGAGGACGTCAATATGGATTTTTCCTTAAACTTTTTGTAGAAGCTTTCACAGCGCAACTTTTAAAAAGAAAATCAAGACTCTGTCATTTTCTTAAGGCGAGATTTATATGAAATAAAAAATGTCCTAAATATTATTGAACACGCAGGTCTTTATTTTACCCAATAAGAAAGGTTTGCGGTGTAATTAGTAGGTATTTGTTCATAGAGCCTTTAACAACGCATCTTCTGAAAAAAGAAGGCTTAAATGTTGTCATTTTCTCACGTTGAAATATTTGCAAAACAAAAAAAATCTTCCAAATATTTCCACTGTTGCATAGTGCTTCAATTTTATCTTTATAAGAAAGATATTATAGGAATTTGTTAGAATTTTACATTGGTATTCTAAGAGAGAATGTCATGGTTCATCTTTTAAAAAAATTGAACATTATAGAATTTATTTATGCTAAGATATATGTAAAATGCTCCATGTTGCAATTATTTTGGTTCATTCATTATAGATGCTCCTTTCCCATATATGCTAAAATGTAGCTTAAGTGAAAAGAATGTTAGAAGATCAATTAACATTGCATTTCATCTTGAAATTTTTGGTTTTTTTCAGTTGATGAATTAGAACAAAGTGACTATGTCTTTTTAATTTATTTCATTATCATAAAGTCATAATTTTATAGGATAATATTTTGCTTTTCTTATAATATAAAAATGATTTTTAATAATGTTGTTTTCACGTTAAAACCTAAGACGATTTATTTTATATTTAAAATATGATAAATTATTATTTATTGTGCACTTAGCTTTTTACTGTCTGCTCAAATCCAATCTTTTTAATGCTATTATTCTTATTAACCCTTTACCCCTCATCGTGATTCCAACGGAGATAGGGACAATATGAATATCACAAAAGAATACTAATAAACTAATAAAAAAAAAGATTTTCGAAACTCTTTTTCTTGTATATACGGTCCTTTGACTAATCCATTAGCCATTGGATGGTAACGACATGAAAATTGACTTTTTTGTGTATCATTTGCCTACACATTTACAATATTTTTCTGATGATTATGTCAATAGTTAGCGTTATTTATAGATATACATGTCATTTGCCATTGTTAGACGTGATCGGCACGATTTCGACCCCAGTTTCGCGCTTATTTTGTCAGAAACAGAGTTGAATTGGATCTTAAGACCGCTTTATCAATGTTTAGATGAAAGTTTAATATAGATAAGAGACAGAATCACACTTTTTTAGATATAGAGCGGATCGCATCCTACTCAACGAAAACTCGGTAGAACAGAGATCAGCACCGTATCTCTCATGTTCATTAACAATAAATAATGTTTTTATTTATAAATAACGTCCACTGTCGACTTAATTATACATGACCATTAGAAAAATACTGTAAATATGTAGGCAAATAATAGATACAAAAAAGTCACTTTCCATGTCGTTACTCCTATTCATTTATTGGAGGATATTTACGTCATCCTATATTATACAGAATGACGCAGAAATGCATATGTCTCGAGAATAGAATAGAGTTTGAAAATCATGAAGGGCTATTTTTGGATTGTTTTCTCATCGCTGTCAATTTTTGTGACCTCGCTATCTCCAAAAAGAAACAATAAAACATATTATTTTATTTTTGTGATCATACGCTCACAGACCTTACTCCAGACAATATCCAGAGATATTTTGAATACTATGTTTCTTTTGTTTCTTAGTATTATTATTAAAAATGGCTAATCCATTCACCATTGGCGGGTAAAGGGTTGATAAATGAAATAAGAATCATTTATGAAAGATAAAATATTATTAAAAAATTTCTATACTTCTTAGATTTACGTTGTTTTCAGTAATTTAAATGATGAAGTATTTGTATTAAACAATTTCATGCAATATATCATATATTTTTCTAATAATAATTCTATCTATCGACATATTCTATATTGTTCAAGCTTGGAAATAAAATTTTTCAAATTACACTAAATTAATTTTCACTTAGATGAATCCAATGAAAACGAGATATGGAAACATATTAAATAAAAATTTTATGAAAATGTGCTTTTTTTTAAAACATTATTTTTAAAACTTAATGTTTCGTTCATATTGACAAAGTAATAAAACAATGATTAATATAGTTTTTAGAAATAGCAAATACTAATCATGCAATCAATAGAAATAATTTTTAATTAGATGTATCAATGTATAATTGAGTTTTTATGATCTTTAGTTACAAATAAGTAGCAATCAGTTTTTAACATTAGAAAATAGAAATGTTAATGAGCAATTTCAAAGAGAAAAGATAAAACAAATATTTATCTTAAACGCAAGCTAATCCTTACCAGTCAAAATTGTGAAATTAACGCATTAAAACATCACATTCTTTTCTTTCAATGAACATTTTAAAATCACACGTTCGAAATTATGAAGCGAGAAATGTTTCAATAAATTACTGAAATAACCGTATTAGAATATAAAATTTCGGAAAATTTTCACACGTTGAAACTTCTTTAAATAAAATGCTTTACGATTTGTAAAATACTACCATTCTTTCATAGTTTCGAATATTTTTGACTATACAGAGATCTTTCAAAATTATATTTTAATAGTTTTGATACACGACTGCTTTAGTACATTATTTATACCTCACGTAAAAAACTTGCCAATGTATATATTCTTGAACTCACATAATACTTACTTCAACGAACTTGGTACAAGTGAAGTATGTACAAACTTTGATTCATGCAAAAACATTCTATTAATTTTCATCGAGAATTTCGACGTTGAACCGAATAAAAAATAACATTTATTGAAATTTAAATATTATATGAACTGTGTTCTTGTTCTTTTACTTGTTGATTTAAACCGGTAATATCACTTCGTGAAATAACATATTATCTATTTATGCTCTTGTTTTTTAATATTTTTTTTGGAGTAGCTACATTCACTCAATCAATTCATACAATAAAGTTCTTCTACTTTCATTGGTATCTCATGTAAGATAGTTTGTGAACAAATACACTAACCATCATTCATACAAATTATTTAAAACTACATTTTTCAAACGGTAACAATTTTCATCTGATTGTATTGATACTCTTGAATTGACACGTGACAGATGTCTAACGTACAAAAGAAATAATACATCAGCCGTTGACTTTTTAGACACAATAATTTCTTCTGATAATCATAACAAACTAGTTCACATTATTTGTTCAATAGCAGACACAATTTTAATAAAAAAACCAGGTAGATGCTATACCAATATCCTGTATGAATCATGTTATAATGGATGGATCATAGAAATCATTTCTCTCAAATATATTCATATTCGAGTGGTAGCGTATGAAGTTAATAGATCTAACTACTTCCCTTACTTAGTACTCATCATAACAAACAAATATTCACATTAACTTATTAGATTTCTTTGGTAAATCCATTAAAAAACGTTAATACGCATTTATTGCATGCCTTTTCAAAAAAAAATGAATAGATGATACAATGTTATCTTCTATATTCAATATTAATGCGTCAAAACACTATTTCGATATTTGTCTTTTTACGTGGTTATACTTGTCAAAAGAAAAACGAAAAACAATCATATATCGATAAGAACATTTAAAAATTGAAATGCACTCATATAATAAATAGCCTATATCGTTCTTATCTTTTTCGATAGAACTGACCCATTATAACTATATTTTTCTCTTTGCTTTTAATATGATTCTCATATAAGGTTTGTCACGATTGTTCTAACTAGGCTTATTCGATGGTCGACGTAACAACAGCACAGTGCGACAACGATCTGTGGGGTATTCTTGCCCTTCAACAAAAAAATCTTCGACAAAATGTTCCTACTGATGAACAGATCTCAGAGGGCTTTGTCACCGTTGAACATAGCTTTGAAGTACTCAGAAAAATGAATCATGCAGCACAAAGTATCATCGCTAAAAATTCAGATTCAGAAGTAATTGGTTATGTGCTAACAATGCTACCTGAATTCGGATCGGAAGTGCCTGAACTCCTTCAACTATTTTCTTCAATCAATGAACTTGAATATAAAGGCAATTTTCTTCGAAACTGTACCTACTATGTGGCAGGACAGGTATGTATAGACAAACGTTATCGAGGACAAAAAATTCTTGAAAGAATGTACCAAATGCATCGTAACATTTATAGCAATCGTTATCCAATGATTCTTACATCCATTTCAAACAAGAATAATCGATCACTCCGTGCACATCTTGCAATAGGATTTGAAACGATACATATATTTCATGATTACACATTAAATGAAGCATGGCATATTCTTTTGTGGGATTGGCAGAAATGAACAATGACTTAGTATTGTTCTTTGTATTGAAAATGTTTTTATCACAATAAAATAAAATGATTATAATATCTTTCTAATTCTATTTCTAAAGTAAATGTTTCTTCTGATAAAATAACGAATTGATTGTTTTTGAATACAAAATGACTTCTGTAAGGATTATTTGATGCAATTCAGAAAAAGCAAAAGACAAAAATATTTAATACTATTATCTAGTTGATTTGAGTCACAACTATTAGTGTTTGTGATATCTCAATTTTTTGATTAGTATACTACGAAAAGTAGAGGTACTTTAAGGAGCGTACAAAAATAATTCGCAATTAAATAAATCAAGTGTAACATCTTTTCAAGGATTAGAAGCCCAATAGATTTAGTATTTAACTTTTTCAGAATAACCCAATCATAAAGTTTGTACCAATTCAATCAAATTCAAAATATATAGCACATCTAGATTTTGATGCATTTAGTTATCTACAAGATAGAATTTATATCTCAAATTTATACCACACTATCATATGGCAGTACCTAACTATGCATCACATGATCGATCTTTTAGTTGAAGCAGATGCTAAATGTATTTTATTCAATATATTGTTATATAATAACAGCTATAGATGTCGTTTCCTCTCACATGTTAACTATACCATAATATTATTAGATAACAGATAGAAAAATAAAAAAGCTGAACATACAAAAAGTTGCTTTTACACCCACACAACACAATATTACATAAAACATATTTTTTTCTCTTTTACAAATGGCTGTAGTTCAAAATTGACTATATAATATATAGTTAGGTACTGTCACATAGCACTTATGGTATAAATATGAAATATAAGTTTCATCTTTTAGATAACTAGATATCAAAAACTGGATGTACCACTTAATTTGACCAGAAGGATATATATAGGAATTACGTTTAAACAAAAAAATCATGAAGTTTCATTTATTGAGATAAATATTTTGGTTTCTAAAAAACTAAATAATATCTATTTTTTTCGACTTTTTTTGAGGCCTACCAAATGTAACTTGAATTTTGTCTATTGGATAGGGAAAATGTGCTTGAAAATATCCCGTAATGATTGCTGAATATTAAATTAAATCATTTGAAATCGAAAACTGTTTATTACAGATAAAATTACGAAAAAACATGCTTTTAACCATTAAGAAATCACTACTTAGTACATTTATAATCTAAATTTTAAAGGAAAATGATACATTTTATATTTATGACATAAAAAAAATTATTTATTGTGATAAATCAATATTTTAGATAATATAACATCGTTTAAATATCTTAACATTAAACGTAGTTATAATATCAAAATAGTGTTTCTCGAACGAACTGGATGCTGAACACTCTAGATAAAACCAATGATGATTATAAAAAAATAGCATTCGTCATAATCATGCTTTAATGCCATTTTTGCCATCATTGTATTTCTGAAATTTTTGGTATAGAAATTCCAGTCTACAATATAATAGAAACAACGTTAATAGTAAATTATACCCTAAAATATACATACCTTAAGATAAAACTAAACTATCGGATTCTGTTGGATCATCTTAATACTGGCAGAATTCTATTGAAAGTAACTGAGAAACCAGTGGTCTGCATTCCAATATGAAATTCGGCTGAATACAAGTAAGTTCTGATTGAACTCTATCTGTTTTCGTTAAACTTCGGCAAAATTCAATGAAATCCGAAACTGAACTTAGAGCATCGGATTTTTTTTTTGACCTGGAACGATATGAAAACTATTGTCAATGATAAACTGTATTATTTTCTTCTCGTTCTTTTCATGGTTCGGCAGTTTTAATTGTTCGAGTATTAACTTTAGCACATAAGAATACATTTGGTATTTCATAACCTAAAAAACACTTATAGTAAAAACATTTCTGAAAATCCTTACTTATTATATCCACATAAAATTTTTTTTTCTCCTCTTCTAACAAAGATCTAATTAACGATAAATATTCAACAGCATTATGCATTTATTACATAAACAATAGTTTGACATTCATTTATCACACATTCATCTTCAAGAATTAAATTTCTAGATTTTTACTTTAAACAAATTTACCTGATGTAATTAGATCTATACCAGGTTAGTCAAGACAATATTTAAATAAGTCATAATGAATCTTATTCATGCATAAACATTCCATTAATAAAATTATCTGAATTTAATATATCTTTACATTTTTCATAGTCCCGTAACTTAATATTATCTAATGATATTTTTATTTTAAGATGGTTTTCTATATAATCTTTGATTTAGTCATAGGATTTATTTATACTGTATAATTTTTGATTACTACATACTCAAGCATTATTTATATGTATTCGACTTAATTTCACAATTAACCATTATCACAACCAAAATTTTCAACATCTCTTTTCTCAATTAATTTCAATTCGAATTATCTAATTCTTTTTTCAAATTTAAAAAAAAACTTAGAAGAGAGACTAATACATTTTTTTAGAAATAAATCTAATATTATTTTGACATTTATTAATAGTATTATTTCAAGTTTCTTTTTCTAAATTGTAATCTGATAACTCTATTTATAGAATATGCACACCTATTTTAAAAGAATTTTTAATGAGATTTTTTTTTATGATGTAAGATAAGATGATTGGCTTTATATAATTTCAAAGAAAATTAATATCATATAAGATTTATATCTAAATTTTATTTTTATTTTCTATAACCAAAATTATGAATAATTTAATATTTATTCTCATATTTCTAAGTCTTTGTATTTTTTGATAATTGCTAATTTTCCACTAGTAATATCTAACATCATATTATTAAGATGAATAGTGACTCAAGTACCTCTATTTACTATCACTTGAATCGGATTAGAATGGTTTTAAAGTTGTAATTATGTAATAATCAAAATCAAAACAAGATATCAGAACCTATACAGCATCATTAAAATAATAATTGTATGTTACAAAGGATGATTAAATTTATTAATGTTATACTTTTAAATATTTTATTCTTCATTGACCATTTGAAATAATAATTAGAAATTATTTATTCAAAAATTGTATTTCCATTCTTCGTAAAAAAGAAAACTTTTCTCTCATATGCATATGTTACACATATCAAACATTTCTAATTCAATCGACATTTTTCGATATCATTTGAATTCGAATCAAATATTATACAAATCTATATATATATCTTATCAGACATTTGTATATACTAAAGAAATCTATCAGACTAATTGAGTTCAACCTGTTGTCTATATCATTCTAATAAAAACAAAACAATGAAACTTTCTCATGAGATGATATTCATACAATATGCTATGTCGTTTATCAGATTAGACTATAAATATTGTACTTTTCTTTTTTCTTTCTATAGAATATAATTATGCTCATCTTGTTCATATTAATTTTTTTTTTCTGATGCTTGATCACCATCCCAAATGTCTTGCACATGTCGAATAGAATATATACAATCATTCTCGTTTGTTATTATTATTGAACTAATTGAGTTCAATAGACGATTGAAAATAATATTGACTAAATAAATATTTTTTATTTGACAGCTTCGTGACAACAGTTTTTCTTTTTTTTTTCAACAATTGATATATTATTAATGTTAATAGGAAAGAAAAGAACCTTGATTTTTCATTCATTGTTCAATAAGTTCTATAATCATAAACAGCTAGTTATGTGTAGTAGGTAATCATATTTATTGAGAGATAGAATTGGAAGACGAGAAAAAAAAATAACTTCATATAAGAAAGCAATTTAATGTTGTCATATTGAGTCTGACTACGACATTGACAAGCATCAGTACTTGTGTGTGTCTTTGTGTGTAAGTGTGTTGCACGAGTAAACGAATGAGTGCTCACACATATATATATATATATGTGTGTATGTATGCAAGTGCGTCAAAATCAAATTGACTTCGATAGACACGCGTGTGCGTCTTTGTCTTTTCCTTATTTTATATGGTATAAGCAAACTAAAAGACAATAAGTATATTTGTCACTTCAATCACGAGCATAGTAGAAAAAGAAAACTAATTGTACTAGAAGCAATTAAAGTATTTGAGGTGTGATATATTTAATGATAGAATCACCTGATATGAATATATACATTGATCTTGTCAAAAGTTGAAAAAAAAAAGAATAAATGAGATGCATCATCATTCAATTTGTATGCACGCCGTTTGATCTTTCTTTTATTTGAAAATCCCCTTTTGAACAAAAGACAATGAATATTCTATTTATTGTTTTTGTATATGTCTTTCTTTTTGGTCAACTTTAATCCACATTCCTAACTTAAATATCTTTTCTCTTCCTATTCCTAATTCCATTAGTCTAAGTTTATTTTTCTTTTTTTTCTTCTCTCTCTCTTCTCTTCTCTTTCCTTATCGTCTCTCCAGTCATCACAAGAGAGAAATAAGCATAATCTTCGTTCATCTTCTTTTACACACGTTCTCTTATTCATCTCATATGTCGTTGTTCATCAACTAGTACCAACATGTTCTATTGAAAAAAAGAAAAAAAAACGTAGTTGTTTTATTACACAATCTATTGCAAACAAATATCATATGCAATTTATGTGTATATGTCAAACAGTGATGCAAAACTATCAAATTGATGATGATGTTTCAACTTAAACAAGTATTCTTATTTATTCTTAGTAAGTTATTAGTTTGTTTTTCAAAATAAATCATTTATTTATTGAAGTGTTATATATGTCTATATTTATTTTTTGTTTATTAGTTATTTTAATGATAAAATTAACAACAAGTTTAAATAATGTTCCACAAATATTAACAAAAACATATAATCAAACATTAAATTTATCATCAACAGCTATTTTAACATGTCATATACGTAATTTAGGTGAACATCATGTAACATGGTTTAAATATGATCCATTAACATCTTCATCATATCCATTAGCTGTTGGAAAAGAATTATTTACAACTGATAAACGTTTTTCAATATCATCATATTCAACATCAATTAAAGATTCATATTGGTCATTAGAAATTTATCAATTAAATTTATCTGATGAAGGTACATATCTTTGTAAAATATCTAATCGACGTATAACTATTAGTGTTTCAATATATTTACATATACATATACCAATGTTTATTTCACCTTCATATCTTTATGTTGAACCAGGTACAGATGTTAAATTAAATTGTTCAATTTTAATTGATAATAATAATAAAACATTATTAACAACAATAAATTGGCAATTTTTATCAAATCACTTAAATAAAACAAAACCTGATGATGTACATATACGAAAAAGATTAATAAATAATAGTTTAACATCGTATTTAATTATTCATCATGCTCAATCATATCATTCGGGTATATGGACATGTATATATAAACGTCAACGACGTACTGCTAAATTAATTGTTGAAAAAGGTGAAAATGTTTTTTTTAATTTTTAATTTTTAATATAAATATATTTTTATTTTTTATTAAGATGTATTACATCATCAACGTATTAGTGCTTTATTATCAAATAATTCTAATCAACAACATTCTTTAATAAATTTTTTTTTCTTTATATTTTATTGTTTGTTTATAATAAATTAATTTTTGTATGAACAGTAAAAGTCAGATAATATGTCTATAATAATTAATATCTAACTGTGTTAATTGATTATCACTCTAGGTGATTTCCTTTCGCTCTCTCTCTCTCTTTTTTTTTATCAAAAGGAAATCAGCAGGTAAATAATCGATCAATTCTTTTTCTTTTTCTAAGAGAAATAAAAGATGATGAAATTCTCAAGAGAATAAGGAGATATCGACAGATGAGTAAATGACATACGAATGTTCATATGAACAAAGATAAAAAAGACATATTATTCATCTATTTGCATTTTTTACAAGCAATCCATTAAGCCGATCCTTGGTGAATCGGTCAAGCAAAAAGAAAAAAAAAGAAATGAATTAATGATTAAAAAAAAATTAGTCACGTGTGCTACTTAGAAAATACAAGATGTTAAAAGAAACATGTTTATTATGTCTAATCAAAGTTCATTGAATAGAAAGACTAATTGAAAAAAAAAAAAAAAAAAAAAAACTTCATTATTTCAATCTTGCTTATATTTAGACAGATTGCTTTTGATAATGTATAAACGTAGATAAAGAAGGTCATTTGAAAATTACTATTCGTTTTCTTTTTGTTGTATCAAATAATGACTTCATTTTATCTATAATAAGCAAAATTTGTATTTTTTTT
>JAJEKB010021424.1:0-21713 GCA_022393335.1 Macrotrachela quadricornifera | reverse complement strand
TTACTTCATCATCAGTATCTTGTAGAGTAACTGTTTTTCCAATAAGTACATCATCACCACTAACACGAATACCAGGTGAAATAATTCCATCATCATCAAGTTTATCATAAATAGCATTACGCATACCAGCACATGTTGTACGTTGTGGTTTTTCAATAGTTTCTTTATGTTGATCACCTTGTGAATTTTCTGCTTCACGATATGAACGCCAAAAAACAGATCGAAAAAATCCTCGATCAACTGAACTCCAATTAAGAATAATTGAATCTTCTTGATTATAACCAGTATATGATGCAATTGCAACAATAGCATTAATACCTTTAGAAATCAAATTTTAATATAACAAAAAAAAAAACAAAACTCTTTTTACCAGCTGGTAATTCACGAAAACGAAGATATTCCATTGCTCGTGTAGCAGCTAATGGTTTTTGAGGATAAAATAATACATGTGCAAGTGTATCCATTCGAATATGAAAATTTGTTATATAAACACCCTAAATATAAATAAGTATATATCTTTTTTTTGTGAATTATCTAATTTACCATAGCTTGTTTACCCATAGCAGATTGATATGTATTACGTGGTGATTGATTATGATCAGGAAATGGAACAATACTTGCACAAACACCTAAAATCATTGATGGATGAATTTCACAATGTGTATATGTTGAACAATATGCTGATTCTCCTTTTGATTGTAAATCATCAGGTACCATTGCAATCATACTTGTTTCTTCTTCAAGACAATCAATAAATTCTACAACACCTTCAGCAACTAAATTTTGCCATCTAATGAAAATAATAAATAAAAAAAATTATTTCTATTAGAAATAAATTTTTAATCTTTTTTTTTTTACCCAAAATTTGTATATTCACGTTCTTTAAGTAAATCAACATGTCGTTGTTTTAATAATAATTTTTGTTTTTCAACAATCATTAATGGACGACATATACGACCAGCATCACTATATATACGAATTTCACGTTCACGAATTTCTCGTACCATTGATACTTCATTAACAATAATATCACATTGACGACGTAAACGACGAAGTGTATTCATTAATTGTTCTGGATCTCGATGTATACCAATCCAACAACCATTAACAAAAATTTTTGCAGCATTTCGAATACTTGATGGTGTTATTTCCTCTATTTAAAATAAATGAATTATTTTTGTTTTTTTAATAAAAAATGACTTTAAATAATAATAATAATCTTACCCATATTTTCTGTTGACCATTCTTCAAGAAATTCTAAAATTGGTTGTGGTTGTGAACCAACTGAAATATATGCCATAAGTGCTAAATTTTTTACTAAACCAACTGCATGTCCTTCTGGTGTTTCAGCTGGACAAATCATTCCCCATAAAGTATTATGTAATTGACGTGGTTTAGCTAATTTTCCATCTCTACCAATTGGAGAATTAACACGTCGTAAATGTGATAATGTTGATGCATAAGTTAAACGATTTAATACTTGACTAACACCAGCTCGAGCTTGATGAGCTTTTTTTTGATCACCCCAATTTCCTGTTGCTAAAGAATATTTTAAACCTTGTGTTATTATATCAGGTCGTACAACCCATTGACTTATATCACGATTACGATTAATAGCTTTTTGTCCAGCAGCTGTTATATATTTAATTAATCGTTTAAATAATCCACGAAATAAAAATGATAATAATGGACCAGCTAAATCTAAACGTTTATTCCCAAGATGATCTCGATCATCTAATTCTCTTCGACCTAATGCAGCTGACAATAAACGATTAACCATATAACCAAGAAAATAAACTTTTTTTGTTTCACAATGTTGTGTTATACCAATATGTGGTAACATTTCTTTTTGTAAAATATCTTTAGCATAACGTATACGTTTTTCTCGTGGTACACCAGCATTACTACCACGTGCACCTATAAAATCAAGTGCTAATTTATCATCTTGAATAACAAATGCTTCATCAAGTGATGGTTTAACCTAAGAAATAAAAAATAAAACATAGAATTTTTATTTACAAAAAAAAATATTACCTTTTCCATCATTTCCATATCATCAAAATCATAAATAATATGTTCAAGTACATCACGATCAGAAACATGTCCAAGTGCACGAAAAACAATCATTATAGGAATTTCACGTTTTATATATGGTAATATACCAATTATTGGTTGACCAATAGCACTTTTTTTACCACCCTAAAATCAAATATTAATTAGAAATATTTTTCTTTTTTGATTTTCAAAATTTAATTTAGTTTTTTTTTTTCTTTTATTCAATAATTTTAAATAGATCATTTAATGTATAAATAACTATAAATGGTTAATAATTAAAACTATTAAGACTATTTATTATATCGAGAACATGAACAGTTATGTGCTATAGAATAAGACACATCCCTGACTCTAGTCTCGAATATTACAGATAGATATTATTATCCTCATTTTAACTAACCTGTGCACCTTTAGCCATTAAATTAACCCATAATGTACTTGTTGGTCTACTAGAATTTTCTAATACTGAACGAACTTCACATTTATATGCATATTTTGAATCTTTCATTGAAAATACATAAACTAAAATAATAATAATAATTAATATTTAATTAATAAAAAAAAACAAAAATGTTTGTTTTTTCTTACCTGTATTTGTTGCCATTTTTTCTTGTGCAATTAAAACTTTTTCACTTCCATTAATAATAAAATAACCACCAGGATCTAATGGACATTCATTAAGTTCTGTTAAATCTCGATCAGTCATTTCTGCTAATAGACAATAAGCTGAACGTAACATAATTGGTATATCACCAATATGTACTTTATCATGTTTTGTTTCTTTTGCTGGTTCATTATCTTTTTGTACAGTTTTTTTTAAATCAACATATAATGGTGCAGCATATGTTAAATTTCTTAATCGAGCTTCATTTGGCCATAAATAAACTGTACCTTCATCAGCACGATGAATTGGTTTTGATAAATAAATTTGTTCAAATTTAATTGTATATTTTGGTGGAGTTTCTTTTGATGCTGTTATATATTGTGCTTGAGCTTGTAATTCAATTGGACGAGAATCTTCAACAATACGTTGAACAGACATTTGAATAAATTCATCAAATGAATCAAGTTGTTGTCGAACAAGACCTTTTTCATCAAAATATGATGATATAACTGTCCAACAAGCTTCTTGCCATAATTCAGTTGTAATATCACCATCATCATCATTTTCTATTTGAGATTGATCATTGCTTGCATACATCCTTATTACGATCGTTACAAGCAATGAAATAACAGTTACTCATATATTTTTGTGTTTTTATATATGTAAACGAATAGGAAAAAATCCAATGAAATTTTGTTTTTGTTTAAAATAAAAACAACAATTTTTTTTATTTTTTACAAAATTAATTTAAGAAAAGAAATTTTTAGTTTTGTTTTTTGTAGTTTAAATTAAAAAAAAGAAGATGTCATTAAAATCCAATATTTATTTCTAATTGACTATATCATTAACCAATAAAAAAACCCATGTTTTCCTAGAATTATTATTATATTCTTATCGTTTCCGTATTTGGAAACTATTAGATGAGAAACATGTTTTCTCGTACAAATTTAATGATAAATTTATCATCGAAACAATTTAATAATATTAAACCAATTCTTAATCGAAATTTTTCTTGGTTTAATAAACAGTCAGTTAAACAAAGTTTTGGTAAATTTTATTTTTTTAAATAAGTTTAAATAAACAAAAAAAAAATTATTTCAGGTGCAAAATTAAAACGACGTTTAAGAAATTTTTTAATTATAACTGTTGTTGGTGTTGGTGCTTATTATAGTTATACTAATTATCGACAATATAAATGGTTTAAAGAAATGCATGATTCGGATAGTTCAATTGGTACTAAACCACGTGTTATTGTACTTGGTACAGGTAAATATAAAAGATTTACAATTTAAAAAAAAGATTTTTTTTGATTTGTTTTAGGTTGGGGTGCTGTACCACTTTTAAAACATATTGATAGTCATAAATATGAAGTTGTTTGTATATCACCACGAAATTATTTTTTAATGACACCATTATTACCATCAGTTAGTGTTGGTACAGTTGAAACTCGAACAGTTATTGAATCAATTCGTTCACTTGTTGGACCAAGAGTTAAATATGTTGAAGCACATTGTGTTGATATTGATCCAAAAACGAAAACAATAACATGTAATAGTGATGGAACAAATACAGTTGCACGAGGTGATGATGTTAAAACAATACTTACACCATCAAAACGTCAAGGTGGTGCATCATCAAGAATAATTAAAGATTCTGGTAAGAATTTTATTTTATCTATTAAAAATAAAAGATTTTATTATATACATTTAATTTAGCTCGAACACGACCAGAATTTAATATGAAATATGATAAACTTGTTATTGCTATTGGTTCAGAAAATAATACATTTAATATTCCAGGTGTTGAAGAACATGCACATTTTTTAAAAGAAGTTCTTGATGCTCGACGTATTCGTTCAGCTATAAGTGATGCTTTTGAATCAGCTATGACACCAACACAAACAGAAGAAGAAAAAAAACGTCTTCTTCATTTTGTTATTGTTGGTGGTGGACCAACAGGCGTGGAATTTGCTGCTGAAGTAAGATATATAGTATTTCGATGATTATTGTATAAAAGATCATTATCAATTATCAAGGGATATTATTTTCTATATAACAGTATTCTATTGACGAACAAAAAAAAGGACATGTACTGATTAATTTATATGTAAATATAAAGTACTGCTTATTAGATGATATCTATATGAATTTCAAATAATTAAATTAATATTTCAAAATGATATACTATTGAGTGATAGTCATTTTTATAGTATAATAAAAAGCTGATTATCAAAGTTTCAATGCTGAAATCATATAGATAGTTAATTGAAATATACGGTTTCGTAGAGAATGAAAAGAGCTACTATCTGAAAAAAAATGTTTGAAATTGTGTCGTATTTATGAAAAGTGATGATTACTTTATTAATAATGACTAAGCATTTTACATGTAACTTTTGTTGAAAAAAAATAAAATGTTTGTTATGTCTTAAGCGATATTATTGAGTTAGTCAAAGTCAAGCATATCCTTATACCAGATTTTTATCGGTTTTTTTCCAATTTTTTTATTGGAAAGAGAATCAGAATTTTTTTTCACATTCTTGTAGAGCTTGTCGAACTCTATCAAATCATATTAAAATATCTAGGAATAACAACGTTTCACTCGATCTTAATGATTGAAACACTTCAAATTTTTTTCTCCAAAAATTTAACGTGTTAAATGTTTAGTTATCATCAATAAAATAATCATTATCTTTCATAAATACGACACAATTTCAAACATTTTCACCTTCAGATGAATAGCTCTTCTCACTCGCGACAAAACTGTATATTTAAGGGTGAGGATGTAAGTATGAACTTCAGAATTGAAGGTATATATAAAAATGTCTTACACGATCATTAGAAAATTTTAATAGAGCGCATGAGTTTTGTTCCGCATTAACAAATTAATTTT
The DNA here is from genome assembly GCA_022393335.1 of Macrotrachela quadricornifera. Classification (NCBI taxonomy): domain Eukaryota; kingdom Metazoa; phylum Rotifera; class Eurotatoria; order Philodinida; family Philodinidae; genus Macrotrachela; species Macrotrachela quadricornifera. Next base: position 16,165 of record JAJEKB010021424.1, on the reverse strand, counting down.
CAGATTTTTGAGAGATATGCATGTCTATCTACATGCTTCGCTCTTTTGTATAGGGAGTCATTGTTTATTTAATCATTAGATATATACCTCAAAATAAAATATTGATTAAATACAAAATCTTGATGAGTATAATTTCTATTTTATCATAGGAAATATTAATTTGAATAGTACTTTTCGTTTACCTATAAACTAATCAGATGTTATGAAACATGCTTTATTGAAAAATTGATTATTTATATAAAAAAGAATATTTTTAATACTATTTAAAGGATGGAAATTTGATCTAAATTAGGTAATTATATCATTCGCTGCTTAATTAAACGGGCTTTAAAAAATATTGATTGGGTACTATTGCTTTTTTTTTAGTTAAAAACTAAAGAATTTATAGATAATTTATATTTTGAATTGTTTAGCTTGCAGATTTAGTTCGTGAAGATCTTCATCATTATTTTCCACGTTTAGTTGCTAATGATGTTAAAATAACATTAATTGAAGCACTTGATCATGTTTTATCAATGATGGTTTGTTATTTTCTATAGAATCTATAACTTTATTTATTTATTTCTTATTAGGATAAACAAATAAGTGATTATACAGAAAAACATTTTCGTCGTGAAAATATCGATGTATTAATGAATACATTTGTAAAAGCAGTTAAACAACGTGAGGTTATTATTCAATATAAAGGTTCAAATGAACAAATATCAGTCCCATGTTCTCTTGTTGTTTGGGCAACAGGAATTAAAGCACGACCATTAACAAATCGTATTCGAGAAATAATTGGTTTAAATATTCAAAGTAATCGAATGGGTATACTTACAGATCGATATTTACGTGCTAAAGGTGTTGATGATGGGTCAATATTTGCTATTGGAGATTGTGCTACACTTGAACAACCAAAATTAGTTGATCGTATTCAAACATTATTTGAAGAAGCAGATACACAAGGAAGAGGTGCACTTGATCTTCAACAATTTCAATCCTTAGTTGAAAGAAAAATTACAGAATTTCCACAGGTATTAAAAATAATCAGATTAGTAGCATGTTCAGAAGTTTTTTCAAGTCCTATTTGATCATTTCAGAGGAAAGACTACTGTAGAAAATAATTAGTTTTCAACTGGTGAAAACGGTATGCTCACGTAATGCCGAAAAGTTTGAAGACGATAAGAGTAAAATCTTAGTAGTATTAATATTATCGGGGAAAGGAAAAATGGATAAAACTCAGACTTGTAACCGGTAACGGTAAACGGCCGTTCCGTTCCGTTCCGGTCCGGTCCGGTCCGGTCCGGTCCGGTCGAGAATTCTTTACCGGCCGTTATACCGGCCAGTCTTCGTAAATTATTTTTTACCGGCCGGTAGAGTTTTTTTTCTAATTTTCTGTGAAAATCAGCAAAATAATTTATTCTTAACACATCTACTATTTTATTTGTTAACTTATATGTATTTGATCTTTATCTAAATAGTGGCATTCATGATGATAGCTTCTCTTTTACGTTCATGCGAATTGAATAAGCAAATAGTTACAAAGACAATAATCATCATATCATTTTGCTTTTTAAGTGAGCACTGAATGTTCGCTTAATTATTTGTACAGTTGTTATAATTCAATATAATGACAATACGTGTATTTTTAATTGTACTTTAGCGATATCTTACATTAGTATAAGAAAAAAAAATTAAAGTGGTCTATTAAAGAGGGGCCCTCCCACATGAACCAACTTTGTTATTTCTCATCCGATTTCGACGAAAATTTCAGAGAATGTTAGTCTTGCCTTGAGAAAACTGTGGTTAAAATATCTCGAGAAATCTCTGAGAAGCGAATGAGTTATAGTCAAATTATTGATCAAAAGTATTCTGTATGCGGGTATAGCTTTCACAATAAGAATACGAGCTAACGAGCTCGGACGGCTTTTAAGTCGTAGAGTACCCTTGGCGTTAAATTCTAATAGAGTCCGATTTTTGAATTTTCCTTTGTTTGATTTTTAAAAATGCTTCTTCGGAAAATCTTCAAATTCAAAGCGCTAATAAAAATGAAATATCTAAGTTTTTTATTCAGCAGAAGAGAAATTCAAAAATTGGATTCCATTAGGATATAGCCACACCCATCCTCTATGTAATAAAAAAAATTATGTCTTCTCTGTTGAGTCGTTATTAAGAAAGGCATGCTCGCATAAACGGTATAATCGAAAAAATTGATTGTGAGAAAAAGGAAAAAGAAACTGGAAAATTATCCGAAAAATATGACAGTGGACACAAATCTTCACAGATAAGTCCGTCCAAATCTGTCTGTTTTTCGAAAAATCATAAATATTCTGAAAGAGAAGACTTCGGAGCAGCTTTCTGCGACAAAAACTCAATTTCGATTTTTCTTTGAAAAAACGGCTTTTCTGAGAGGGAACCACTTAAGCGAAATCTCAGTCGAATCACTTATTGTTTTACGTGAAGCATATTTGAATAAGATGTGGCCTAACTGCAACAGAATTAATTCATATGAAGATCGTTACAATAAGCAACTACCAGAATCAATATCTATTATAAGAATAACTGATCCAGAAGAACCTACTTTGTTTTAACAATATCTATATTATTTAAAGACTTATATTATTTTTCTTTTGTTTTTGGAAAGAAAAATAATTGATGAGAATAAAATGGAAAAATGTGATTTAACTATAAAAACATAATATTTATTCCTACACTACAGGTATTATGGGAGAGAGAGCACGACTGGATCAGGTGGTTTTGTATATATTGAATAAAGATTTATGAAGTTTTTCATGCCGGTCTACCGGCCGGTCCGGTCCGGTCCAATGATTTAGACCGGTACCGGTACCGGTAAGGAAAAAAGCCTACCGGTTACAACTATGGATAAAACTATATCATTTGATAAGACTATGAATGAGGTTTAAAAAAATAATACATTAGAGTATTTATACAATTAGACTTTATTAGTTTAACTTCTAATCTGATTATTTATCGGACTGACCAATTTTCATTCGAAGATTTTTACAACATAAACTCTACTAAGATTTTATTCTTATCATTTTCGAAGCTTTCAACATTTTTGGTTTTACTCAGTATATTCTCCAGGTGTTCGTAATCTTTCTCTAAGAAAGTATCGATCCTCTTAATTCTCCTCTGGGCACGCCATTGGATCAGACTTGATTGTAGTATTTAAGTGCAGGATTATGATCACATCACGATATGTATACGATTATTATTTACTATTGTACTTACACAAGTTTTCTGTAAATAAAAAATGAGATGATTTTCTTCTTTTTATTTATCATAAATAATAGTTACACTTCATTTTGTTATTGAGATTGATTTAAATAAAAGGATTGCTGATGAATTTATGTAATTTTGATAACATGAATAACTAGTATCCAGAGTTGGGCAGCTCCGGCACCGGAGCTGATCCTCCTGTAGGAGCCGGCTCTACATATTAACGGAGCCGGAGCCGGAGTCGGAGTCGAACAAGGTCGGAGCTGGAGCGGAGCCGGAGTTCGAGAAAGTCGGAGCTGGAGCGAAACCGGAGTTCGAGAAGGTCGGAGCTACCCAGTTCTGCTGGTATCAGAATTTTTGTTACCAAAAAAGTAGTAGATAGGCTAAGGATTTTTGAATTTATAATTATCATTAAAAGATTATTTATTTTCTTTGAAATGAAAATCTTTATATTTAATATTGATTTATACTTTTTTAGCTTGAAATGTTTTCAAAACAAATTGAAAAAACATTTGAAGAAGCTGATAAAGAAAAATCAGGTTTTCTAAGTCTTGCTGCACTTCGTTCTGCACTTGAAAAAGCTGATCAGAAAATTCGTGCATTACCAGCAACAGCACAAGTTGCATCACAAGAAGGTCGTTATATAGCTGATTTACTTAATAAATTACCTAATGTATCAATAACAAATTTTCAAGAACATAATTTAAAACCATTTACATATAAACATATGGGTTCATTAGCATATGTTGGTGGTGATTCAGCTGTATTAGATTTTACTGGATCAAAACCAATTTTAGATTTAGTTAATTTACAACCATTATCAGGTCGTAGTGCTGCTTATTTATGGAAATCATTTTATTTTACTGAAATGTTTACTGGACGAACAAAAACTTTACTTGCATTCGATTGGTTACGTACGCATATACATGGACGAGATATTAGTCGTTATTAAACAGTTATATTTCTATAACTTTATATAGAATGTACAGTAGAAACCCTCCGTTTTCTCAAGTATTTACTAGTCATTTTTTAAGATTAATACTGATAATTTTAATGAATAAATTACTAGCCCTTTTTTTTTCGTATTCTATTTTATGGAATTTATAATCTTTGAAAAAAAATAATTATATTCATTTGAGTGCTTAATAAATAGAAAAAAAAATCTTGAATTCATTTGAATTTAAAAATTAATTTTTCCATATATATCGTATAAGACAGAATAAGAAAACTAATAAATCAATATAGCATTATTTCAGATTATAAATAATAATCAACAAAAATGGATCTAAGTATTGTTAACAATGATTATTATTTATCCGGTATGGCAGCATTAATTGGTGATCTTGATAGTAAGAGATAAAAAAATATTATTAATACATATGATACATATTTGCTTAGAACAGTTAATGGTTATGCTACGTGATGGTCGAACACTTATTGCTTATCTACGAAGTCTCGATCAATTCGGTACGTGAAATATTAATTAATAAAAAGTATCGAATGATCAAAGTTGTCAAACGGTTAAATGATTTTCAAATCGAATATACATATATATAATCAAACAATGGAATTCAATTAGTTATTAAATAGTTGAGACTTAAATCTTCTAAACAAAAATAAATACTTAATATTGTTGATAATGTCTTCATTTTTTGCATTACTATCTTTCATACTTTGATTAAACATGTCCTAATTCAGCTTAAATTTATATCAATAGGAAAGTATTTCATGATAGATCAGCATCTCAGCGTTCCTAGTTGAAGATATAAATTTATTCGACATAAAAAAATATAGCATGTGATGCTCTTGTTCAAATAAAAACATAAATGAATTTACGTATTTTTCACTATGTGATCTGTCTTCACGCATTCATATTTTGTTCAAGATAAAAAAAAAGAATCTAAAAGAGTTCATACTGATGATTAATTGGTCAAGAATTTCTACCGTTCTACCCTCACCATCATGTCTATAGGAAGCGATCAGTCTATTTTAAATCCGAAAATAAAAATGAAGGAATAATGAGATATTTTTTATTTCTAGGTAATCTTGTACTTCATCAAGCTTTCGAACGTATATGTGTTGGTCGTCAATATGCAGATATTCCTCGTGGTTTATTTGTAATTCGTGGTGAAAATGTTTTACTTATTGGTGAATTAGATTTTCATCAACCATTACGTGTACCACTTATTGAAGTCTCAATTGAAGAAATTCTTAAATTACAAAAAGAAGATATTGAAAAAAAAGAACGTATAGAAAAATTACGACAAAAAGCTATGATGGAACATGGTCTTATTGATGAAGGAAATCCAATTGAAGAACATTATTAAAAAACATTAAAACAAAAGAAAAATATCTAATCAATATTTCTCGTTGTTTGTTTGTTTTCTTTTTCCAACTATTTTCACAGATAGATTAACTAAATGCAGATATATTGCCTTTTTTTTTTCTTTTCTTGTTTATTGATATTGTATTGATAAAAACAAGTTTTTAGATATGGATACAACAAATGATACACCTTATGCATTGGATTATTCAGAATCCATGGCATTTTTTAATAATGCTTATAATCAAACAAGTGCACAATCAATTACAGCAACTGAATTTGATATAGCTCAAGAATTACTCTGGGCTGGAAGTAATGAGGTATATTTATTTAAATAAATGATCAAAATATATATTTTCTAATAAATAAAGGGTCGTGTTGCATCTTTTTATGGTTGTGAACTTCGTAAATATACTGGTTTTCGTGTCTCAACAACATCAGATATTCGTAGTATATTATCAATAACTGAAGGACCACTTATTCTTACATCTGATTCACTTTCATTATATACAAGACAAGGTTTAAATATATTTCATCATAGGTAATTTAATTTCTTCTTAGAAAATTTAAAAAAAAAAAACAAATCTTTTTAGAGCTCCTTATCTTGATAATATGCAATGTATGTTAATGCCACAATCTCATAAACAAAAAAAAATTTATATCGGTGGTTATAATGGACAATTATGTGAAATGGATTTTGATAAAAGAACATTACTTCGACAAGTATAAAAGAAAAAAAAACATTTAAATTTTTGTTTTTAAATTCGTTCTATTTTTTGTTTTATATAAGGTATCACTTGATGAAGGTGATTGTATTATATTAAAATATTGTACACGAAATTTTATTGCAACTGGTTCAACAAATGGTGTTGTTAATTTACGTGATCCAAATTCACTTCAAGTTATACAACGATTTACTCCACATCATGGTAGTTTATCAGATTTAGATATTAATAATACATATTTAGTTACATGTGGTTTTACACGGAAGTAAATATTTTAATTTTAATAAAAAAAAATTATTTCAGTTTTGTTTAGAATGGATCATATGAATCTTGATCGTTTTCTTGTTGTATATGATTTAAGAAATATGCAACAATTAGCACCTGTACCAGTTTTTATTGATCCATGTTTTTTACATTATCATACAATGACAAGTACTTCAGTTATGGTTGCATCTCAGGTATATTTATTTATTATATATCGAATGGTGCAGATATATTGAGGTAATTTTGTAATTAATTTTTTTTAAAAATCTGATGTCATTTGTTTGAAATTTTCAAAAGGATTCATTCGATAGAGAATTTAATGTTCTACAAAATCTGCTATTTTAAATAGCGAATTTTGAATGAATCTTTTTTTGAAAATTTTAAATAATTATATAAGACATTTAAAAAATATTGATTACAAAACTGCTTCACTATATTTACATTATCTGATATATTATTAAAATATTTTATTAGCAAGGACATCATACACAAGTTGATTTGACCGGTGGTTTAACACAAACATATTCTCCAATTATTAATCTTACTACAAATCCAGCTGGAATTATATCAACATTTAGTGTATCAACTAGTATGCATTGTACAGCATTTGGTCATTCAACTGGTTATATATATATATATATAAGAAAATTTTTTGAAAATTTTTTTTATAAAATTTTATTCTAGGAACTATACATTTATTATATAAAAATGATCCTCAATGTTGTTTTAATTATCAATCAGTTGAAACACAATTTGCAAATCCGGTAAATATTTATATATTTTATTTCAAAAAACAAAATCTTCCTTAAAAAGTTCGATGATTTATAAAGAATTATTTTAAGTATATATCAAAACGATTAAAGATCTAAATAGTATTATAATATGATTAAGAACTTGTAAAAATGGTCCTATGTCTCTAGTTATTTTTTATCAGTGAATGAAAAAAACAAACGATAATTTATTATTTATGTTTTCTTTTCTAGCCAATTGATCCAAAAGTAGGAGATCTTAGTGATCCAATGTCATCTTTATCAAGTGTTCCTATTCCAATAACACCACTTAAACTTCTGTCAGATATGCCTAAACAATGGACTAAACCTATAGCTAGGTAAAAAGAAAAAAAAACATATATACATAATATTATATGTTAAAATGTCGTTTTTTTTTTTCTCTTTAAAGACCAACACCGAAAATTCCAAAAGAATTTCTCGATAATGTTCGTGTATTTCAAGGACTTGCATGTGTTAAAAATCCTTCAACACGTCGTGCTAATCAATGGCCATATCCACCCGATTCGGATACATTAGCACCTCGTGAACAAATGAAATTTTTACCTGATGAAGATGATAATATTAATACAAATGATAAAAATACTCTAGATGGAATAACAAATGATATTGAAACAACAAATCTCAATTTTGATACACTTTCACTTGGTCAACAACTTCAAGATACAACAGTGTCATCATCATCAACAACATAAAAAACATAAATATTATAAATCTTTTTTTTCTTTTTTTTTTTTTATACAGATTTTTCTGTTTGTTCATTCCATATGTTGTTGTTAACTCTTAATATATATATATATACATAGAATAAAAATATTTTTTTTTCCTTTGCTCTTATCTTTATAGCGTATTTATTCATTGATTTAATATCGAATAAGATTTTATTCTAGTCTTAATAAAAAAATATTTATAAACCTTCAACTTTTATAAAATAATTTATTTATATATCAAGTTTTGATTGCAATTGGGGAAAGCTTTGTTTGATAAAGATCGATTTTAATTAGCAGAGTCCATTTATAGACGATTACTTCGGATGAATAATATCTAACATTGTTTATTGGTCTGATCAATAGGCTAGCCGATATTTATGATTTTTAAAATTCATTAAATTTTTTTTTTCGTAGAGGATCATAGTATAAAAACTTCTTGCATAAAATAGTAAACTAAAACAAAGTCAGATAAATGATCAACAGTCGCACACGATCATATATCAATCAATTACAATTGTTGACAATAATGATAAATGATGCTTTATGGTGTTTTACTATCATCATCTGTTACTGTATTTATTCCAATAGAATATCAAATAGAATGAATTGATTCAAGTTGTATTGTATATAATTATTGTCAGGCACATATTATTCATCTTTGCATCTAATGAATATAATGGAACATTTACCGAAACAAATATAGCTATAAGGTTACGGTTCTAAACTTATAATTGCGTAGGTATACGAATATCGATCGAACGACATGGGTGTCGGATATGGTCATTAGTGCGTCAGCCATGTTATTAAAACATGAAGCTACATCTATGATTGCTGTTCCGGTTTAGTAAGAGCGTAAACAGTTAATTGCCTCTCTATGTAATAGTAATCATTGATATGCCCTATCGTGTGTGTCGAAAATATGACAGTATTATTGTGCGAATGTCATTGTGGGCGATATACGTATTTCGTCGCAGATAATTGTAATACTGTTCTCCTAAACGATTCATTGATAGACGGTGTATGATTATATTTGTATTATTTACACCATCGTAAATGAATGGTATCAATCAAGGATAGGTCTAGGCTATGATAATAATTCAAGATCAAATGATGATTAGTTCAACGGTATTTATGTAATTTCGGAATGATGATATATATTATCATATGATGTAAAGAGTGAAATTTCAATAAAATAAAAAAGATATTGAAAGTAATAAAAGATGTCGCTAGATTGATTTGTTTTTGCAAAAGATTTTTTTATTGGTGTATAAAGATTTCTTCCGAATCTTTTTTCTTTTTCCGACCTATTTCGCCATTCAGTCATTCATATTATTTTAATAATCAACGAACAATGGTTTGTGACGATTGTAAATATTTCTTTTATTTTTTTATTCGAATGATAAATTAAAAATTTATAAAATTATTATTTTAGGTCAAAAGAAAATAGGTCGTGTTGCAACACAAGATGTATGGAAAAGTATGTTAAATAATTTTAATTTATATTATATATATTTATTTATTTATTTTTATAGGTGGTTCACGCAATACTGTTGGTAATGAATATTATTATTATTTATTTATTTTCTTAATAATTCATTATTTAATTTTTTTTAGAAAGTGGTGGAAAAAAATTAAATGAAAATAAATTATTATCAGGAAAAAAATCTCGGTTCGTATGAATTTATTTATTGAATTTTTTTTTATTAATTTATTTATTTATTTTATAATAGATATAGTCCATATACAACAAACTTTAATAAATGCAAAATTTGTAAATCAAAAATTCATCAACCAGGTAGCGCTTACTGTCAAGGTTTGTATTGAAAAGAAAAAAAAATATATACATATATACATATAATTTTTTTTTATATATTTAGGTTGTGCATATAAATTAGGTATATGTGCAATGTGTGGTGTGAAAATTTTAGAAACAAAAAATTATCGGCAATCATCTGTTTAAATATCTATTTTTTTTCTTTTTTGTTTTGTTTATAAATCAATTATTGATTGAATTCTATTTGTTGTATAATAAAAATCTTTGTAAAATAATTTTAGATAATTATGTCGGATGAAACAGCGAAAGCTCAAACGGCAAAGCCTACTGAAGATACAATCTTTGGTAAAATCGCTCGTAAAGAAATGAAAGTTGATTTAATTCATGACGATGATCAGGTTACTTTTCGAAAAATTCCAAAAAAAAAAGAATAATTTCATTTTTAGTGTGTTGCATTTCATGATATAAGTAAACAAGCACCAACACATTTTTTAGTTATTCCAAAAGAACCTATTACACAATTATCATCATGTACATCATCACATGAAAATGTAGATTTTTAATTATTTATTTAACAGAATATGAAATTTTATTTTTGTTTAGCTACTTGGTCATTTATTACTTGTTGCTGCTCAAGTTGCTAAAAAGCAAGGTCTTGATGAAGATGGATATCGTCTAGTTATAAACAATGGACGAAATGGTGGTCAAAGTGTTTATCATCTTCATGTTCATGTACTTGGTGGACGACAACTTGAATGGCCACCTGGCTAATAACTTTTTCTTTCCGAAAAACTATTTCTTTGTAGTGGTGATGGATCCTATTTTTTATTAATTAGTCAAGGATTAAAAAGAAAATTCAGATTTGTTTAACAAAGAAATCATTATTGTAACATAATTTGCATATATGTCATTGAATCAAGTTATAAAAACTAGATACTAATACTTTTGTAAATTTGAAGAAATAATAAGATAGAAGAAAAATTTAACCCTTAAAAGCCGAGTGTCCACTCCAGTGGACATTGCGATAATTGCAATAAACAGCGTTCGAAAAATATTTCTACTAAAACTAATGGGTTTTTAGACTCACCAAATGTCATAGATCATAGAGAGCGAATAAAAAATCATTCCAAGTGATTGTGAGACCAAACAAGGGAGTTTTCAAAATGTCCGGTTTTTTGAATGCCATTTTTTTACTTTGAGCCATTTCTCTGTTCATGAATATTGGATTAAAATTTTTATTTTTGAGCGAATTTTGCTGCATGAACTATTACACTATAGCATGAAACAATCCTATGAACTTTGGATTGATCTACTGCTATGCTACAGCACTGTAGAAAGAATGCCGCTTGAAATGAACATTCGGTCATAACAGACCAAAACACGTGAAAAGTGTAAACATTCTTGAGATGAAATTTAAGCGATTTTTATTTATTTCTCATCGTGGGAAGATACGACGTTATCCAGAAATCAAAGGAAAGATCATCTTTTTAATTCAATCGTCGAAAGTCTTCGATGATCACTAGGTTCTTTCTATTTGAGGGTAGGAACAATTATTCAGCTTTGGTTTCACGTCCTTCCCAACCACTCTATTCTGACTCTGAAACAGTATTGAACAGTTGCTTCGTCAATATGGCAGAATCAGCAATGCACGTATTTGATAATCTCTTTCTCATCGTGGTTATTAATCCAATGACGGTTCAAAGACCCCATGAATAAGCATTCTAAGACAATAAAAAAAAGGCATAGGTATAGAAAAACCGTGAAATATCACTTCGATCGATCATTTTTGCGTCGAAAATCAAAACGCCGATTCGATGAAAAAACTCTTTTCAAATTAACTAATAGCAGAAAAAGTTGTTGGCCTATTAAGATCGAATGTCCTTTCTAATGGACATACTGTATCCCAGCAAGAAAAAAAGTTTTTTGTTTCCATCGTGGTATAATCATATTGACAGTAGAGAAGCTCCGTTTTATTTATTGATTCTTTCATATTGTCATAGGAACCTGCTTCGGCTTTTAAGGGTTAAAAAAACGATGGTCTATACTGGGTATTCTTATTTAAACCTTCTGAATTATTAAAATAAATAATTTCTAACATTTTTTTCTCCATATTACTGAGTATTTATTAAATATTGATTAAGTCAAAAGAATAGAAAAAAATAAATATTGAAAAAGAAAAAGAAACTCTAAATGTTTACATCCATCCAACTTTATAACCTTTTGCATAATTTTCTTCTTTTAACCATTTATATAATGGTTCAAAATATTCCAACATAGCTTGTGGTTCTAGTCTAGTTTCTCCAGTTAAACTTTCTAAGATTTCTTGCCATGGTTTTGAATTTCCCATTTCTAACATTTTTTTAAATTTTTCTCCAACAATCTTGTTTCCATATATATCACACATATATAATTCTTTTGTATGTCCTTGTATTCGACACATTGCACGATAAAATTGAAATTGAAGAATATGAGCAATAAAATACCTTGCATATGGAACATTTGCTGGTATATGATATTTTGCGCCTGGATCAAAATTTACTTTATCAGTTCTAGGTACAGCTGCCATTATACCACCATGTTCAATACGTAGTGCCCACCACATAGAATTCAATTCATGTTCACGATCAATTTCATTACGAAAAAGTAAAAAACGATATTTATCCATAACATAACTAAATGGTATAAAAGCAACTTTTTGTAATGCCATACGTAGTAGAAAATTTATTCCATATTCTGCATCTACATCATCTCTATCAAGAAAACCTAATTTTATTAAATGTTCTGGTGAAGCTAAAATATTAAAAATTAAAAGTTTAAAATTAAAAAAGTAAAAAAAACTTACTTGCATACATGCCAATTGTATCTCCAATAGCTTCATGAAAACCGGAATTAGCTCCATCTTGATATGCATATGGTTGCTTATGATCATAAGCCATATAATATTCAACATGACCCATTTCATGATGAACAGTATAAAAATAATCATCATTTATTTCTGTACAAATTCTAACACGGTAATCTTCATGATAATGAAGATCGGTTGCAGCTGCGTGGCAAACAACAGCACGATCAGTAGGTTTTTCAAACAAACTACGAGCCCAAAATTTTGGTGTCATTGAATCAAGACCAATTGATGTAAAAAAATCCTCTGCTGTTGTATACATTCTATGGATAGTAAAATTTTTCTGATGCAAAATTTGACCTATATCGACAAGTGGACTAGCCGGATATGGTATAATATCGTCTAAACGATCCTGCCATTGTTGAGCCCACATATTACCTATAAAAATTTTGAATTGAATTAAGATATATGAAAGAAAAAAGAAGAAGAATTTACCAAGCAAATGTGCAGGAATAGGTCCATTACAATTAAATCGATTTGGATAAAGAGTACATAAACGACCTCGAACATATGCATGTAATTGTTCATATAATGGCATGATATCTTTGAGGATTTGATCAATAGTACTTTCGAATTCCTTAGGACTACCCATTTCATAATCTTGAATCCAATATTCCTGAAAAGAAATTAAATAAGTTTAGAAAATAGTGGATGAATATTTTTAATTCCTACTTAGATTGAGGTAGGCCTCCCTCAGAAATGAAATTTGTTATTGTTCGTTTGAGTTCACCGAAATATTTGGAGGATATTAGTCAAAGGAAAGCATCATGTACGCGGGCAATGTTTTCGCAATAAGAATATGAGCTAACAAGCCCGGGCGGTTTTCAAGTTGTAAAGTATCCTTAGGGCTAGATCCTCACAGAGCCTGATTTTTGAATTTTCATTTGTTTGTTTTTTAAAAAAATCCTTTTTCGAAAAAATCATGAATTCATACCCAAAAAATTATTACTAAAAAATAGAATATCTAAGTTTTTTATTTTAGCAAAAGAGAAATTCAAAAATCAGATTCTGTGAGAATCTAGCCCTATCTGTATACTATATAATAAAAAAAAATTAGCACATATATACTAAGTCGTTGTTAAGAAAACCCTTGCGCGCGTAAACGATATACTCGAAAAACAAATCTTTTTTATGTATTTCATCGTTAGTCTTAGCTAGAGAGTTGAAACTTTTAGAAAGAAAAGATTATGATTAGTTCTATATGTCATCAACATTTCAGCTCTATCGGTTAAACAAAAGTATGAAAAGTATCATTAACACTGTATTCTCAGTAACCCTCAGTAGCACATCCTCAGAAAAAAAGATCAATATACACATTTTGACAAAACAAATTATATCAGATTTTAATTCATCACAAGGACTATCAGTATATGTATAAATCTTGAAATCGAATCTTTTTCGAATAATTGGCTTAATTAAATCGTCATGAAGTGTTAATATAATAAAATTTGTTAAAAGTAAAATTATTCGATGTTAACTACTTACAGCTATGTCATTATAACCATTTTCTCGCACAGTTTTATTCAGTAGATCAATATAAGGTAAATAAACTGGACGAATTTTATTTCCACATCCATCATACCAACCTTTCCATGCCCATACTAAACGATCATAATCCTTTTCAGTTTGCATTAATCGTTCCAAATAAGGTGAAAGTGTATAGCATTTTTTACTATCATTTGGTTCACAAACTGTAGTTGTTGAATAAATACGTTCTAATTGACCATGTAATTTAGATAGTTTTTTTACATCTGTATCATTTTTAGTGATAACACCTGCTGCTAAACGACCGAATATACGTTTTAAATCTTCATTTTTTGAATATTTCATATGTTCATTAAATTTTCTTGCGATTGGTAATGTTATACGAGCGAATGGTGCTTGAAGAACATTTTCAGCAGATAGTATTCGTTGATTTTCATCAGTTATATTTGTTTCATAATTCCAACTGATAAGAGCATTTACCTGAATACAAAAAAAATAATAAAAACAATTATATTTCTAATCTTACTTGATCACATCGATGTGATATGCGATAATACCATTTTAACCAAATGGTAGCATCTGTTTCACTTGAATAATCATGAATTTTTGGCATTTTTGCAATATCTTGTTCGTTTAACTTATTCCATAATTCAACATTAATATGATCCTTAGGATCGACTTCTATTGTATTAGGATTTGATTCATTTGAATTATCATCTTGATCTTGTTCATCATTGTCATTATCATTTCTTCTATTATCAAATTCATTTACAAATTTTCTTTTAAGAATATTGAGATATTCTTCTAATTCAGTTTGATAAGAATGATGCCGTTTTCGAGTTGGGGTCGTCGGTTGAAATGAACAGATAATTATGAGAATCAAAATAAGATTCTTCATTCCCTGTCAAATCTAAAAAATAATTGTCTTTAAAAAGAAATTCTTTACTTGTTTTTGATGTTTTAATGATATGTATATAGTTATACAAATTATGGTAGGATTTTTTTACAATTTGATTAGTATTTATGTTTTTATCATTCATACGTATACCAAACAAAAAGACGGAAAAGTAATATTTGCATCGAAATGTGTAGGTGTACAGGAATCTTAACCAATCTAATATTACTTTGCTTCACCAAAAAGTAATCAAGCGTAATGTTTGTTTTCACCTATCCTTACCCTTACCCGATGATTTCAATGTCGAATACGCGTTTTACCATATTTTTCTTTATTTTTCGTTAACTGTTTCATACAATAGATAGACTGCTATATGATGTATCAATAACGTTACTTAAATTTTGTATTCGTATTCTCATCTTGTTCTTTGCGCGTAAATACGCATGCATGTAAGAAAAAAAAAAACAAGGTTTTCTGCCATTTTCTTTCGTTCCACTTTCGCACATTACTTTTTTTTTCTTCTTTTTTTTTCTTCTCAGCAATTACTTTTCGCTCTGTACATACACAGAACGAGAATAATATCGTCTTGTATCATCCGTTTATCAATACATTATAGTGTAATTTTATCACAGAATTATATGATACGCTTGATTGATATAGGTTTTATATATACATAAGGGCATAGGCCGATTATTAATGCTTGCTCTGATTATTACAATACCAGTTATATGTAAAATATATTTATTCTGAATATTCATTGTGAAAGAATGATTGTCGAGGACAAATGCATTAAGTATTACTAGTGATATGATTTATCGTTTAAAAAACGGTTAGTGATGAATAATATATCGTTTTCAACAATCGAATATATTGATTATTAAAATTCAGTATGATTCTAGCCAGAAAAAAAAGTTAATTATATATGAAAGATATTAGTAAGTTATGCATTCGACAAACTTTGAGTATATCGAAATTGCATGAATAATATTTGTATGTTATGATGATTATTATCGGAAAATAAAAACAGAATGATTCATATGTTTTTTTATTTTTATTGTAATAAACAAAAAAAAAAAA
>JAJEKB010021423.1:0-36392 GCA_022393335.1 Macrotrachela quadricornifera | reverse complement strand
TTTTTTTTTCAAATATTAACCGAGCGAAGAAAAATGTGTCAAGCACGTAAGCGTCAGAAATAATGAAATAATAAATGAAATAAACAAGTCTTTTTTCCTATTTAATAATCGGATTAGGGAATTTTCCAGCTTTCCTTCGATCATCATCAGATGGAATAAAATAATAAACCAATAATGATCTAACATGTAACACATACGTAAAGGTACAAATGTCGACATCTATTTCTCGTCGGTAGAGAGACACTAGAAAAATAATTTTATGAGAAGATCGATAAAAAAAAAAATTTTTTCTCTTTGAAATTCCCTTGTATGGATCACATGTTTATAAACGAAAAGATGTAACAAAAAAAAAGGAGATGCATCCTTAGAACAAGCCCAAACTTTTCATATAATTATAAAACTGACAGAAAATGTCGAATCTCTATATCATTTTGATAAATACATTCTAAAAAGAAATAAAATTGGTACTTGTCAAGTATTTGTAAAATAAAATAAAATGAGAAATATTCACACAATGAATTTACTATTCTTCTATAAATTCATCAAAGACATCTTAAATCAGACGATAGTTAATTCAATTTATTACAGATAATTATAATTAATTAGTTTTTTATATAATACTTTCTACGAACTATAGAAAAATTGCAAATTCATTGCATAAAGACTTTTCATTTATCATATTTTATTGAGAAATGTTTGAGAGATCTAGAGGTTACCCATTTCAAAAGAGAAGAAAACTTTTTCTCAATTGATAATAAAGTAAACTATTCAGAATGTATTTTGTCAGAGAGATGTATAGATCCATATTTTGTGTTGTTATATTATATGTAGTAATAATATCAAATGCTCATCTTTCTTGTTATTTATATTCAATGAAAAATGCGAATCCTTACTTTATCATATTTCAATGAGTTTATCTATTCTATTTCATAATTCAATCATGTAAGAAAGTGAAAGATAGCTATTTCGATTTGAAATTTAGCTCACAAATGGGTTCCATCATCCTCAACTTACCCTCAAGATTTTTACACAAAATAAATGTTTTCTTATGGAGATATTTCATACCTAAAGAAAATCGGTCACAGTTTGCAAAAACCTGCTCAAAACTGACTTTTTTTCTTGCAAGATTCTGCATCTCAGGAAGGAAAAAATTGTTATTGTTAAAATTTTCAGGGAATTCTAAATATTATTAGAGCTACGCATGAGCAAAGTTGCGAATTAAAATTACTTTATTTCGATTTTTCTATAAGACTGAATATTCCATCTAAGAAGGATCTTCATTGTGATGACATAATTTGCCAATAGATCGATTAAAAACTTATGGAATGATTCCGTCAGATACCTGGATGCTATTTTTAAGGTCATTCCGTAAAATAAACAAGCCTTCACTTTCCATTTATGATTGAACAAAATTTTAAGAAAAACCATTAGGCATAAAAGATCTATTGTTCCTTCTGACTAAATGGAAAAACTTTGCATTGTGATACAAGTTTAAAATATAGAATGATTTATCTAATTTGAAAGGTTTTTATTAAAATTTTATATTTAAATTGATTAATACAACAATAAAATTCTACTTCTTCTTTGTCGTATATGATAATTCGAAAATTTATGTTAATATTTTGTTGTTTCAATTTGCATTTGATCGTTTTGTTAACATAAGACAATTTTATTCCACCATGATTCGTATTTTTTGTTATAAATTAATTCAAAATTTAAAGAAAAAGAATCAATTGAATATCTTTTGTTTTTCTTTCTATAGGTTATATTATCTATCTATCGATTTTATTAACATTTATTTAAATGATTGACGAACAAACTGCCGAGAATAATAATGTATTGAAGTAAAATCATACGAAGCTATATGTACAAGTGTTTCCAATCTACCAAAACATATAAATAATGGATGCATTTGGGAAATCTGTTGAAAAGTATGACGAAAAAATGAAGAAGAATTGCGAATCGTTAAATAAATACGTAATTCTAATAAAGTTAAACGAGGAAGATGATGATGTAAAGAATGAGCCACTTTTTTAAAATCAATTGTTTCATCATGTAAACGACATTGTTCGACAGTTAAATCAAAATGAATAAGATTAGGAAATAAAGAAAGAAAAAAATCCAATTGACCATTGTGAAATAAAAAAGATTTTAATCGAGAAAGTTGAAGTCGTTTTAATGATAAATAAGGAGCATTCATATATACAAATGATGGTAATATACTATGACAAGAAAAATTCAGATACTTTAAATTAGGACATAATAAAAGAATCTTTTCAAATTCATCACTATTTCGTTCTTGTATTGTAAGTTGACGAAGAATTTGTAATCTATTAACTGTTGTTAATGGAAGAATGATCCTTTTATACGTACAAATATCATAGAGATGACAGATTTTTAAATGAGGAAATGCACCAGTGAAGATCCAATTAGCAAGTAATTGTGAACAATATGGTAATCGTAGAGATTGAAGTTGTGGACATAGATCAGGACAAATAAATTTTTCTATTAGATTAATTAGTTCAATTTGATTATCAAAATCAACGAATGAATAAATACTAAATGATCGAATACCAATAAAACTTGAGAAATTAAATTGAGAAAGAGAAGATAAATTTGAATGATTGATATGAATTTGTACTGTACTAAATGCTTTGAAAAAGAAGAGAACTGGATCTAAATGAGATGTTGTTATAAGTATTAAATTACGTAATGATTTAAGAATAGAATTAAAATGACTATTCAAAAAAGAAAATGATAAGTAGAGTTCATGAATTGAAAGATATTCAAAGATTTCGAAAAAAATTTCAACAGGTAAATCTTCGAATTGAGAAATATTTCTTATATTCATTTCTTCTACTCTTTATATTATTTTAAGAAAAGTATCATCATTATCATTATTAATAGCTTAATAGATAACAAAGATATCTCTCATTGTGTCTTTGTATTGGATAATCTAGCCAATAGAATCAAATTTTAGGTAAGTGTTGTATATATATGAAAGTAGAAAGGTGTCTCTAATTTGTCGTTATTGTATTAGAAACTTTTTTTCTGTTCATAGTTATAAAGATCTTTGTGTCATATAATTCTACAAGCACAAGAACTACATGTTTTAATTATTAGCCACTGCTTTATATTTAATATATGAATAATAAAGTATATCAATCGAAGAACAGCTATTAGATCCGTATAATTGTTATTGCGTATAAGAAATTTTTTTACCTAACTAATTTTTAGATATTTATACCATCTGTTGGAAAATACAGAGAATATATCTGATAGAACGAAAGAAATAAGAACGCATATATATATAGATAGACAATACCTTTGACACGTTTGTTTTACATACGTACTATAACAACAGCATATAAAAGACTTTCCACAATTTCTTATTAATTATGGCAATTGTAGGTATTTCAAAAATTGTACCTCCTTCGTATAGAAGTTAAATTTTTATCATATATCTCCAACATATTGCATCTAGTCTATACATTAAGTATGTTATAATAATATTTTAGAATTACCAAATAATGCATTCTAGAAGTTTTATTTGGATATGAAAAGAAACTTTTTGCAAAAGTATAAATACTGCTTAGATTTACACTCATATTTATTAATATCTCTTGAATAATCAAAGTTCTTAATAGCAGATAATGCATAAAGACATGCTCCAAAGCGAAGTTCTCATGCCACATAAATTAAAAGATTACTATAGATTTGAAAAATCTATCCTTTTATCAATATGACAATGAAGATGAGATTAAATCATCACTCAATATTAAACTGATATCTGGATCAATTGAATGATATTGAAATAAATCTTTAATTTGAATATATCAATCTGGTTATTATTCATTTCGAAAAAAGAAACTTATTGCACGTCATCAATACCGACAGAAGAAAAGGCACACACACATAGATTATCTGTACAACGATAGAGAATCTTAGAAAATGGAGGCAATATTATCTGATGAAAAAGAGAAAAAAAAAAACGAAGTTATTTTATTCAATCACTATCATCCCATCGTGATGATTCATCATCATTTTCTGATTCAGATTGTGGACGAATCTTATCACGACGATATTTTGCTGCTTGTTCCATAATTGCCATAACATTAAGAGAACTTGATTTTGTTGTAACAGCTGCTTTCTTTTCTTCTTCTTTTTTACGATTGTTTAATTGAATACCTTAACAAGGAAAAAAAAACCAAACATAGAAAATATAAAAAAAAACAAGGAAAAATATTAATTTACCTTTTTTAATTTCTTCTAATAAATCTGAATGAAGATCACGCATAATATATGGTCGTTGATCTTGAATTGAAGTTTCTGATGTAACAGAAATATCATCACGTTGAGATGATGATCCATGATTATTATCTGAATTAGTTTTTGTATTTGATGGCATATTCGCCGTTGAAGATCGCATGATAAGAGATTGAATAGTAGAATTCGGTAAGGGTGGTGCTGGAGGAATATTTGATGGCATTGGAGGTGGTGGTGGTGGTGGTGGAGGAGGAGGAGGCGGTGGAGGTGGTGATTGTTCAATAAAATCCGCTGGTGGTGGAGGTAAATTATCAATTTCGGAAATTGTTGCAAGTGTTGGCATACCCATATTTATTGATAAAGGTGGAGCTGGTGGTGGAAGTGGTGGAGGTGGAGGAGGAGGTGGTGGTGGACTAGCTGATGGTCTAGCAATTGTTTGTTTCATTGGAGGATATTGTATCATATTATGATTTGATTCAAATTGTGATGATAATGGAGGTGGTGGTGGTGGCGGTGGAACTTGTCGAGTAACTATTGGTGAATTAATATTAAGTCTTGGTGATGCTTCTGTATTATATCCATTTGATGGAGATTTTGGTGTACCTGTACTACTAAAATTCATTGTCATTGATTGTTGTTCACGACATGATGATGATGATGATGATAATGTTGGACTACCATATTGTACTAAATCTGAATGTTGATAATGATTATTATTTGGATATTGTAATAGAAGACGATGATTTGTTGGCGAATAGACTTGTTGTTGTTGTTGTGATCGAATATTAGCACGAGCAACAGATTCATATTCTCCACGATGACGAATAAGATCTTGAGGATTACGATATTGTTGTTCTTCAGACGATTGTCGAATAAGACGAGATTGAGATGATGATGTAGGATTTGATGCATAAATAGATTCTTGATGATGTAATTTAGCTCCTTTCTTTAAAAAAAACAGTAATTGAAATATTAAATTTTAATAAAAAAATTTCTTATACCGGTGATCGAAATCGTTCATGTTTACCGGATCGATGTGCATGATGATTTTGTGGAAATTGAATCATTGATTGCATCCATAAATTAAAAAAGAATGATGGATCAGTATAAAATTTCATTGAATCTCGACCATCATCTCTACAGATAAAATATGATTTAAAAATTTTTTTTTAATTAAAATATTATTAACCGATAAGGATTAAGTAAATGAAGTGCAGGTGCTGGTTCAGCTTGTTCATAAAGTAAACGAAGTGATTGTGGCATTGTTGCGCGATTAACAACTTGTTGATCAATACGAGTTACACTTACAAATGGTTTTCGATTATGTACATCTTGAATAGTTACTAGAAAAAAAAACAATTTTTTTTTCGTTTAAAATTTTTTTTTATAAAAAAATTTGAATTAACCTTCTTCAATATTTGAATCTAATTGTGTTACTTTATGTTTAAGTCTTTCAATTCGTCCATGTAATGCTTCTGTACGTTGAAATATATGTCCAGCATCTGTAATTAATTCATCAAATAAATCTTGTGCATGAGCACTTAATGAACTTAATTGTCGAATTACATTTGCTAATGTATGATTAGCTACACATTCAAGTTCATTAGGAATATCATTTGGTACTTGTACTTGACTTAAATTAACTGGTTCAACTGTCCGTTTATTAAACGGCATTGTAATAAAAATATTTGACCGACAGAAAAAAAAATGTTTCATTCATTCTTTATATTTATTTGCCTTTACCAATGATTTGTTTGATAATAACGAATAGATATATAGAGAAGAAAAAAAAAATCATAGATGACGCACTAGTACAATAAATCAAGTTTTACAGAAATGACAAAAATATTGTTTTTATTTTCTTTTCGTTTATGATAAGAGATTTGATTTTAAAAAGCAATAAACATTTTATAGTCTCTTATATATAATATAATAGACAGAGAAATTTAATTCACCATAAAATCTTTTTAATTTAACGACAATTGAACTGTTTTTTTTTCATTAGGTTATATTTCCAATTCCAATGTTTCTTTCCTTTATACATTGTTCGCATTTTTCAATTAGCATAGTTTTCGTCCGATTTTGCGTAGCAGGGAGAAGATTTAAGGGACATAGCCTCTCAAACCTTAAGAGAAAAATGCTTTTGTAGGCTTTTCCCTCCCCTTTCCGATAATCGTACGCTCTGTCTTTGGTTTTGCATTATTTTCCCTTTAAACTAACGCATTGTTTCCTGTTCTAAACTGAGCTATTTTCTTTCAGTCATTTATTAGATTAGACTTTGTAATGTAAAAAGGGCTAGCTTCCATTACGATATTAAGAGAAAACTTTTTGAATCAGAGAAAATCGTGAAACGTTCGTAAAATTTTTAGATAGAAAGCAATATGGTAAGAAAAAAATTAGCGGTGGAAGATCTCCTGCTTCCTCCGCTAATTATACACTAGTTGAAACTATTTACCTGTTACTATTGCCGTTACAAATGACTCATTTTTTCTTTGAAATTTTAAAAAGACATCTATTTAAATAAAAAGAGAAAATACTTCTTATGTAACGCAGCAAGTGGTTCTCCTTCAAGGTATACAGAGAAAACTATTTTATATTGGAAAATACAACAAGTTTGCTTGTACATAGCTCGTCATATCTTTTAAAAGTTGCTGTGTTCTTCAGATTCTCAGGAAGAAGGTCAATACATAAGAAAAACATTAGCGGGGGAGGGGAAGAAATATGAAAAAAAAGTCACAATAAATACTTCGGATAAAATAAATAAAATATAGCTTGATTTGTTTCTCAAGAAAGTAAAATTTATATATCATTTGCTGAAAACATAAGTTATTAATTTATATAAAATAGAAATTATTGATCTTTTTTATCATCATAAAATAAATGATATGAAATACTGAATGATTGACTTTGAATCGAAACAGAAATTATTTTATAGATAAAGTACATTCTGAACAAATTGTTTGTGTTATGATGAAGTAAAATTTAATTATGATAAAATTATAAAATGAAGTGAAATAATATAACATTTAATAGTATCCAGTGAAACTATTAGATATATGAAGAAAATAAATTGTTTAAAAAGATGTATGACAAAATTTTGTAAATCATTGAGTCTCATAGGACTAAAAAAGCCTCAATTTTTATTCCACCTTACGCAGAATCCTGTTATTGATATCAAGCAAGATTGCGGAAAATTTTATCTACATGTGTACGCTATTTTGTATTGCGATTTCAAATTGTACTTACATCTTATAAATAGAAACAGCATTATGAATATTTAATGTTATTACTTCTTCTTATATAAACACATGAGGAATTTCTAATAATAAAATTATATGCATATTGGAACTTAATTTCGCCTATTTTGTTCCTTTTTTTTAACCTTTCTATTGTTATTAGAAAACTCCTGTTCCATATTATTGCCGGTTGCACTATCAGAAGTATATTGCGCTATGCGTTGTGATTGATCCATTTGTATAAATAAATGAATCCGTATTGCCCTTTGTTAACGGATAATTGGTCTAACAAATCAATACTGTATTACAATTTTATCGCAGACATGTGGCTCTATGCTTCTAGTAACGTATCGTCACGTCCAAATACCAATCTAATTATATATACAAATTGGTAGAAAGTTTGATAACAAATGTTTTACTAAAGTTTTGAATTCCCATCGATCGAAAGAAAAGATTTTGTTTTTTTCTGTTATAAATTTTATTTTCTAATAATACAAAAAAAAGTCATGAATCATATAAATCAAATATTCGTATTTGATATTGATCATTTTTTCGTTTTTGATCATTTACATATTTAAGTATTTTTTGTAAATATTGTCTTGATATATCAACAGATTTTTTCATTCGTTGATTTTGATTTTCTTCTGTCTGCTGGTAAAAGAAAGGACGATTACATTCATTACCATTCAAATATTTAAAATCAATTAAAAATAATGGTATAATTTGTGAAACATGTGTTAAAACAATGATATTTCCATAACAACTTAGTAATTTTCCAGCTCCATTACGAGGTGGTATCGCTGCACATGCCAATAGAGTATTAGTAGTCTTCGTATATACTAAAGGATAATTAGCTGTTGTACTACAATAAATACCTTTACCATAAGCCTGACCATTCATGGAAACGATACGAGGTGCTTTAGTATTTGTTGGATGTGGTTCATTTGGTATTAGAAACCCATAATCAAGAATACTTGAAATATTAGAATATTTTGTACCATGATAAACTAATTCTGGAAAATATGATGGATTTTTCTGGAGTCTTTTCATAAAATCATTTTGAACAGATGAATTTATTGATGCGAGACGAATATTAATAATTTTCATATCAGAACAAGTTGCTAAAGATGATTTGATTGCTTGATGTGCTACACGATAGAAATGACGACGAAAATTAGAAAAATTTTCTAAGTTTTCAGCTTCAATTAATTTTGGATGTTTAGATTTTATATTCGATTTGATATATGTTTGTTTTTTAGATGAAGTTGTTCGGACATAAAATTCTTTATCACATTCGTAACGATATGATTTTCGTGGATGACGATTATAATTAAATGATTTTTTATCAGTTTTTGGTGTTATACAGTATTCTCGGAGTACTGTTGAATGTGATCGAAGAGTTTTTCGAGATATTGGAAATGAAGATTTTTGTTGTTTACTTTTGTTTGATTTGACATAATGCCGAAATTCAAATAGATCAATTTGATGATCAATATCAGAATAATGTTGACTTGAATTATAATCAAATATATCATAATCAATATCTGACGCCATAATCTGATTACTCTAAAATATTGATAAACATCATCGTTTGTGTTAAAATCAAATGGCGAGATTTATACAGATGAATTAGAAAAATAAGATCAATATGAATTTTTGAAATACTATTTTTTGAAAAAACGTTTAGTTTTTAGTAATAATAAAAATTCTAGCTTGTACCATATTACAATTTGAAAACAATTCAATGATTTAAAACTAGAATTGAAAATCTGACTTACTTTTTACAAAAAAAGAAACTTGATAAAACAATCATTAAAAAAAGAAAATATCAAAATATATATGTGAAAAAAATTACTCAAGAATGAGAAAAATTGCGAAAGAAATTTGCGACTCTTTGATGATTCATAATCATGTTACGACTCTTGACGCATCTATATAATAGAATACAGTTATTGAGAAATTACATACAATCTTATTTCTTCTAGGTACTTAATTCTTTAAATTAGGTAAAGACAAAAGTTCGCGACATTTTTCCTATTAATATATTTTCGCAGCAGTTCGAGTAATTTCAATTAATAAATGGTCATTAAAGTGTTCTTCTGGTGTAAAAAAACAAAGGTTTTAGCTCAAATAGTAAGCGAAAAACCATAAAGGAAGTTTGTGATGTGTTATTCATTTTGAATCAGTAATTAAAATCTTCTCTCATAACGAGAAATCTTGAGTTTTATGTTTTAGAAAATTTTAATCTTGTCTTTTTATGATAATCAATTAATTTTGTTGTTTTTGATCTTACTTTCCATTTTAATTCAGCATCATGTAATGTATTATGCACCGATTAATAGTATCTTTGTATTTTAATTTCTTTACATTGAATCCCATCTTACATCATTTGGTTAATGTGTACATAAATGACCAAATTTCATTCTAGTTGTTTAAGTGTAAAACGTATTTTCTCATCTTTAGCTGATGGTAAAGAGCCAGTTTTGGTGAAGTATTATTCTTTGTTTTATTCATCTTTTAAGTTTCATTTGCATAGAATGTAGGGAAATAAATCATTTTCATCTAACTTCTTCAGCCTATTGATTTTGTGACCGTTCATTATTTATCTCTCTCATGGAAGAATACATTCTTTATGTAAAGTGGACAACCTGATGTTTAAAGAAACTATACGAAGTGATTATCACTGTTACTATTGGACGGATATTTTTCTTATTGATTGTGTCATCGAAAAAGATTTTCCGTTTTCATTCATAGTTTTATGATTTAAAATGTATAAAAAAGTCGTCTTCAAAAAACATGAACGATATTCCCACACGTATGTACATCTAACCACTTGAGTTAGAGTCTTTATTTTTATACGATAAATGCGCTTTCCCAGGTCGAAGAGAATGGCGCCATAAATGGCCTTAAACGGTGATCGTTTTCTAGCGAAAATATATCGATAGGAAAAATGCCGCGAACTTTTTGCCCTTACTTTAATCTATAGAATGAAAGTCTAATGGATGCACAGCAAAGTTCGCTGTACAAAATATGAGTTTACTATTGTTTCTTATATACAATAAGAATGTCTTAACTTCTTTTCTATTCTGCAAAACAATGATGACTTACAATCACATAGAATTAAAACAGTTGCAAATACTGTTCATTTTGTGTATTGAAATCAAAATGACAGAAAACTGAATCAATATTCGATATCAAGTTTGTTGGGATATTGATTAAAATAAAATAGCGTTTGTTAGATAAAGATTTTGCTTTTTATCTCAAATGAAATTTAAATAGCATGAAACAGATATTATTTATTAACAATAATAATAAAAATACCCATAAAATAGATTAAAAAAATCATATATAATACCCATTATTTATTTATTTTTATCTACTTTTATTATTTTCGTCTTGTATATCACTAGCAGTAACTTTTTAAATAGTTCAAATATAAATAATAGTAGAATTTGTGAGTCCTTCACTAAAAACATTTTGAACAGATGATGGTCTAATTGATTGATATTTTACATAATAGCAATGACAATGAAAGTTTGAAAATTTTTTTTAATATTTAGCTTGACGTGTTTCTGGATGATTAGATTCGATATTTGATTGAATATCTATTCGTTTATTTCCGGTGAAATTGTTTGATTACGATATTTTTTAATATATCGAAAACTTTTTTGTTTTTCCGAATAATGAAATGATTGCTCTTCAGATTTCGATTTTGTTTTAAAATTTATGCAATCATCTTTGACAAGTGGTGAATGTGATTGGCAAGTTTTTCTAGATTTTCGACATAAAAATTTTTGTCGTCTTTTTTTGTTTGATTTGCCATAACAAAAATCTTCAAATGCTTCATAATAATAACCAATAAAAGCACAATGTTCAGCTACAAAATATTCCAATAGATCATCTTCATCAACATCTGATGTCATAATTTTATTGTTCTAAAATAAAAGAAAAACATAAATTATTTTCTAATTTAATTCCATCATGAACTCTCTTTTCGGATTATTATAAACAATTAGGTAGATATTACGTTACAGAAATTCTGAACTATTTAAAATTATAAATGAAAAACTTACCTAACTAGTAGAAAAATATAATGATATAAACTTAAAATGATTAGAAAAGACACAATGAGAATCAATATTTATATATGAGAAAAAATTACGAAAGAACGGGAAAAATTGCGAGAGATGGTTGTCATTGCTTTTATGACGCATTGTTGCGTGTGTTATGACTATCAACGTGCGTCTATAATAACATAATATTGCGGGATAGGGAATAGTCATGTTGATTTTATATCTATGTCATCATCAAAATTTAATATTCGTTTTCGAGACGATATTTGGTAAACTCAAAACATATTTTTCTGAATATATTATTAATAATTATATGTTGCATATACACGGTTAGAAATAATATTAATTCAGGGGATATCGCTTATAATTTCCAGGAAAAGAGATATTGAGTTTTGTATCACATAAAAGCTCGTCAGAAATGGGGTTTATTGATACTAAATAGTAAGGATTATGCAAACTTTTGAATATCGAAGTTATGGCAGCAATTCAAATATGGAATAATGTGCTTTTCTTGGGTATTTTAATATGATTCGATGGATCTCGTCGAGCTCTAGAAAGCTGTATATATGAAAAAATTTCTGAATCACTTTTTTGTGATGAAAAAATTCGAAAAGCTGTGTGAAAAATCTCAACAAACGTTTTAAAAAAGTCATATTTTTGATATGGAAGAAAATCACTGAAATTTTCAACAAAATTAGCCTTCTTTAATTATTTTTACTGTCTCAGACGTTTCGAAATATACTCATTCGATACAGTGTGAAAGACTGCATCTTGAGGGTTAGGGTGTGGATGTGGATGTATTTAGCTAGCCATGATCGTGATTTCGTCCTTGCTCAAACGCCATTCCTAATGGTTTTGTCCGAATGTTTTACTTCAGGTTGAATCTATTTAGAGGATCGTTCTATATGAGAAATCTACCAGAAGAAATTTGAGAAGCTCGGGACATTCTAGGGAAGTAGAAATTAATTTGTAAGAAAGAGTTATTGATATGTTCTTGGTTTTTCAGACTTTTTTATTTTCTAAAATAATATGGTGGTACATGAAAAGTTATAGTGACATGTATAAATGAAAAGTTCTTTGTTTTTGTGTTTGTGTTTAGATCAGCTCTGGTTGCGGTAAAGTATAAGTTGGTTGTCATTGGGAGTTGTAGGCGGAGTAAGGTAGTCATCATCGATGCTTTGATCGTCATCATTTGTATCGATTTCATTACCATTCTCGTTATTTGCATTGTTCTAGTGTTGTTGGCTTTGTTGCGGTTCGTTATTAGGAATACGATTTAATCGACTATCAACCATATGTGGATATTGACTATTGATTGGTACTGTATTCTATTGTGGATGGAAATAAATA
Organism: Macrotrachela quadricornifera; assembly: GCA_022393335.1. Classification (NCBI taxonomy): domain Eukaryota; kingdom Metazoa; phylum Rotifera; class Eurotatoria; order Philodinida; family Philodinidae; genus Macrotrachela; species Macrotrachela quadricornifera. Next base: position 23,467 of record JAJEKB010021423.1, on the reverse strand, counting down.
TATTCGACCCGATTCAGTTTTCGTCAAATTATTTTCAGATTGTTCATTTTCGTTAACAATCATCTTCTATTAAATGCACTTAATGACCTTTCTACTATATTCTACTGGTTATGTGTCGCTCTCTTGCTTATAATACTACACAATGAGTTCTTTTTTACTGACCAAATGAATAATCGCTCAAGTCAATTTTTCATTCTTTTGTATATTATATGAATCATGTCTGAAAAAAGAAGGAAATTTCTAGTATTTTCTCCCCTATTTTTTTCTCTATATCGTTTTGCATATAAATACAACCGAATTTTTGGAGCATTTCACATGTCGTTTGAAGAAATCGATACTGAAGATAGTGCTAGCTCACTCAGTGAAGTGAGTTCACATGGATGACGAATCTGATACAATGCACTTTGATTTTGACTGTTCTGTAGAGGTTACTGACTATGACGATGATGATGATGATATGAGTTTACATACTTGGAATGAAATAGAACCAGAATTTGATGCAGAATTCTTGGAAGATCATGAACTTATTGAGAGATGTTACTTCCATTTCAGAAGATAACACAATCAATCCTATCGACTGCTATCAGTATTTTATTACAGACGAAATTATTGACCTTATAGTTCGTGAAACTAATCGATATGCGCAGTCATACTTGCAAAACCATGACATTAGTAGAAGATTAGTATTTCAACAATGGAAACTAACGAATAATACAGAGATGCTCAAGTTCTTTGAAATAGTTATTGCAATGACATTAGTACAAATACTGAAGCTGAAGTATTTGTTGGAGCTCTAGTCAATTATATGATTTATAGATCATTCGAAATACTATGTCAAGAGAGAGATTTGCATTACTCTTCAAATATTGGCATTTTTCGAATAACAATAACAAGAATTCGAACCAAGATAGAATGTTCAAGTTGAAGCCATTCTTAGATTTACTAAAAGAGAGATTTTCATCAGTATATTTGCTTGATTCAGTTATCAGTATTAACGAAAATATGATACCATGACGAGGCAAACTTTTATTCAAACAATATATACATGGAAAAGCGCCCAAGTATGGCGCAAAGATGTACAAATTAGCGGCAACTAATGGATATGTATGAAATTATGTAGTTTATACTGATGAGTAAGATTTGACAGCAGGTGGTATTGGACATACTTAAACAATAGTCATGAAACGATTAGATGGTCTTGATGGATGTTATCGAACCATAGTAGCTGACAATTTCTTTACTAGTATTTCTCTTGCGAAATATTTATTGAAGATAATACGTATCTCATTGGAATATACGAAGTAATCGTATTGGATCAGGAAATAAAATTCTTGAAGAAAATCTTAGTCGTGAAGAAGTTTATGGACTTCAGAATAAAGATGGAATTAAATTAATCAGGTGAAAAGACAAAAACGATGTCTTGATAGTATCTACAAGTCTGTCACACTCAGCAACCTTAGTAGACAATGAAAAACAAAATTTTCAAAATGAGCGGATCATGAAGCTCCAAGTTGTATTAGATTACGATGAAGGCAGACAAGGTACTGATTTATCTGATCAACTATCAAAGTATTTTACATGTCTCAGGAAATCAATAAAACAATACCGCAAAGTGGCATTTAAATCGGTTTTCGGGACACCACTCGTAAACAGTTATTTGATATATAAGGAAAACTACATCGAAAGCAAAGTGACCATTCTGCAGTTTCGTGAAAGTCTTATCGAGTCTTTACTGTTTGGCACGCTAATCGAGAAGCTAAAACCTGGTCCAAGACAATAATCAGCAAGTCATCCGGAGCGCAAACTCGCTGATCACAAGCTCGAAGCAAAAGGAAGATCTGCGCCCTATGTCGGCAAACGGTGTGCTGGCTGTTATGCGAAGGGATCAGCCCAACAGTCAAGAGAGTCAGCTCTGCAGCAGCAAAGAAAGTAAAAACTTTCTGTTTTAACTGTAATAACTGTTTTTGTCTTGAATGTTTTAATGATAAACATGATGCTATGGAGTAAAGAACTCAAATAAAATACTAAAGGCAGCACAATTGACTCCTTACATTTAGCCTCCTACTTAAGAAAAAAACAAAAGGAAATGGTTTTCTATATAGTTTCTCGTTAAACTATAGCGTAGCCCACCGGTGGACTACATCAGGTCGACTGTGTTTATAAAAAAATTTAAAAAAAACGGATATTCTAGACAATAAAAAAAAATTTAAAAAAAAAACTAAATGGATACCTTTGAAGCTCATGCTCAGACGATTGTAATGAGACAAGATAGTTGTTCCCGTCGCTTATTACAAAACACTAGATAAATTTACATGATTGGTCACTGATGCTCATTTTTGAGCATATCGAAATATCTATATCGGAGTAGATTTTTAGACTGTTTTAAACTTTTAATCTAATCAAATAACATTTTCTAACTCAATTCTTCACGCTGATTCAGAATATGATATTAAAAGCAAGTTTAAGAAAATAATTATCCTTGAAATTTCGTCTTTTCTATAAAAAGAATCCGATATAGCTTTATATATGGCATTTGTAGCGATTCGACTTGTTTAGCGTTTTTCTCAGCCAAACAGCCGTCAAATCGAAATAAAAAGTATGTATTTGTGATCAGTTTTTCATGCTCTATCAAATCATATATAAATGAACGAAAAAAAAATCAACTAAAATTTTGCATTTCGTCGACCTTTTAAAAATGAATAGAAGAAGGGTATGTCTACTATTATAAGGACAAAACAGTGTTATTCAGTTCAATTATGGAGTTTGTAATGACCGTCTTTCATATAGCGCAAACAACATTGTATTTTGTCCTTACAATAATAGAGTGAAGTTTTTTAGTGGCTGATAGAAAACGTCCTTTTCTATGAGCTGCATAAAAACTTCATTCTACTATTGCAGTGACAAAATAGGATGTTGTTTGCGCTATATGAAAGATAGTCATTACAAACTCCATAATTGAACCGAATATGTCAAGTCTAGTTCGGTTACAATACAAATACCTCCGTTGTTAGTATCGAGTATATCTTCAATAAAATCTGACGAGGATCTATCTTAAAACTTTTCTTTTGTTTATCTCTGGAGGTTCAGAGATATATACGTTTCTCATTAAGAAGTTCAAGTCGTGCGTAGTTATCTGTTCGTTTTTAATCTCAACGGGAAACGTTATTTTTAATTATTTCAGATTTTAATGTTTAATTTTACCATTTCTTAAACCATTAGATGTGATTCATAAAAAAATTGATGGCATCGAACGTATAATCGCGAAAACAAACGTGTAAATGATGACTAGTTAGCTCATCTTTTAGTCGTTTAAGAGGAATTTTAGTTTTAACTGTCAAAGCTATAAAAACAATTTTACGTGTTAGGCATTGAATCTTATTTATCTATCGTTTACCACGAAAAGCTGATTGATGGTAATTTTTTTCCCTATTTACTTTCTTTCAATTTTGACTTAATACTGACTTTCAATATTTAATATTTCTCATTGTATTGCCATATAAAGAGAGATGAATACAAGATGCTTATAACATATACTTGAAATATAAACGTTTTAAATTCAATAATACAAAATTGATTTATTTTTTACGATTTATCAATCACCACTTAAAAGAAAATCGAATTGTTTTGCATATCAGTTTGACTCGTGTGCTATTTAGTCTTTTTTTCTGTTTTTTCTAAACATAAAAATGATAAGATTTTATATCAATATACTCATCAAAACATGATCACAAATGTACGCGAACATTGTCTGAATCTGATGTAATAGAAGATTATCAATTGTATATACCACCAAAAAATCCATCCGATTCAGCTGATATTAATCAACAAATTACTACTGCTAATAATTTATCTCAAATAAACAATGATAATTTTAAAACTTCAACAAATATAAACAGTAATTATAATCATAATATTGAAAACAATGATGATAAAGAAGAACGATCGAATATGAATGATGAAGAATCATCTACAATTGATGAGCAACGATCGAACATAAACGAAGAATAACAATCAAACATCAATCTTGAACAAAAATCGACTGATAATGGACAACAATTCCATGAAGATCATAATGAAATATCAAATATTACGACAGACACTAATACCACAACTCAACAAAACAACAATATTCGTAAGTAATAATTTCCAACGATATATTATTCTTTAAAAATAATTAAATAAATCCAAACATTGATTATTTATTATTAAGAATTAACCTCAACTTCAACTAGCATACAATCTAACAAGTAATGCTCGTCTAAAAACTCGCTCAGCTCTTTCTCGTAGAAATCGTGTTTCTAAACTACCGTCAAGTTGTTCATTTATAAAATTAAAAAACCGAAGTCAGATTCAAGTTCCTCGATCTCAACTGCCTTTGACCAAACTTCATAAAAACAAATGTTTTTCGTTAAAAATTTGTCGTTTATTTAAAAAATTGAGCTTCAAAAAAATTTTAAAAAACTGACATCAGATTCGAGTTCCTCGACTCCGATTACCCTTCGGCCAACCCTTATAAAAAATAATCTCTTTTATACTTTTACATAATTCTCAGACCAATCAGTGAGGTGTGGACATGCAAGCAAACAATTTATTCTTGCTAGATCCTTCTCTACGAGAAAGAGAATATACCGAATGATTCACATATACAAAGTAAATAATAATCTTAACTACTTCATCATATGCATTTTTCATGTTGTAGCATTTATCACGAAATACTTTTCACCTTCACAAATTTTTTTAAATAAATCAATGATCTCAATGAAACTGTATTCGAGTAATAAAATAATTCTTTTGTTTTTAATAATAACTTTTATAATATCTGATTAGTTTTCGTATTCGTTGTAAAATATTATCTGTGACATAAATTTGATATTTCACATCGAATAACAAAATATTTGATGCAATTGTCTGTGGTTGTAGTGGTGAAATAAAAATTGTAGCTTTTAATGTAGAAGTTAATCGTTTCTATAATAGTATCAAAATCAATCAAGTAATGAATAATAAAAATAAAAATAGAAAAAATTTATCTTATAAAATATTTTTTTCAGAAAACAGCTATTAAAAATGGTGAAGTATAAAAAGCAAATTCAAAATTTTGTTCACCTTATTCATTTTATGAAATTCGATTACTTCCATATACTATTATAGAATCACATAAATGTATTAATTTTAATCCAATAATCAAAATTATAAGACAACAACTTCAAGATATTAGTCAAATACTACATGGTGTATATGTCAGTAGGTTGAAATATGTTAAAATTCTAAAACATCTATATCTATCACAATCATTAAATAAATTTATAACTTAATTTTTACGCTTTTATCTTGAAATTATTTTAAAACTATTTTTCTCTGAGTCTATATTACACAAAATCTTTACGTTAAATTCATGTATTATTCTTAAAGAATAATGTTCCTTATACATAATTTATTATAATGACTAAGCAAATATTCAAATACCTGCTACACTGTATAGTCTTCGTAATGAAAATAAAGAATTATCTATACAGAGAAATTTATCATTAAAATATCTGTAGTCGTCAAAAAGTCTAATAAGGTCTTTTCTATATAATATAGATGTCGAACAAATTGTACTAATGGATAGAGGAACCATAACAACTGAGTCTCGGCGTAATGATACACCTTTAAAACGACGATCATTCAAAATAAAAGATGAAACGGGTGCAGTTAACGTAACTATGTGGAATGAAAAAGTAAACCATTAAATCTAAAATGATTTCATTTACTCTAACATTTATTATTATAAAGATATATGAAATTCCAGAAAGTGTCGTTAACAAGCGTATTTGAATTCGTAACGGAAAAGCTAACCATTATAACGGCAATACATCTCTTTTTTTTATTGATTTCGTGCAACTAGTGATTATTTTATTTGAATAAATGATATGTCAATCAATTTATCGGATCAAGCTATAGTTCAATTTTATTAAATAACAATTATAATAACTTTCTAAAGACATAACATTCTTTTATTTTATCTATCATTTATTTTTCTTTTTGTTTTTAAATACTTTAATTAAAATAAAATTTTACTGAATACAACTTGCACGCTTTACATCTTCCAAACTCTAATTCAATTTGTATTAAATACAATTTACGAACTCTACATGTCTTCCTAACCTTTTATTCAATTTCTATCAAATATAACAAAGAACTTATCAAGTTACTAAAATTCTACAATAATAATTATAATAAATTAAATTATTTGTTTTATATTTATTAAAAATTATATTACTAAAAAAAATATTTTAAAACGAAGTTTAATTTTGCCTAACTCTGAACTTTGCCTGACACATAAATATCGGAATAATCATTGGCTTCTATTTGTTTAAATGTATTTTTGTTTTGAGCCAAGTTTGATCCGATTACTGTGTGTATTACGGAATAAACGAATATTGATGAAATAAATCATTTTGTATATGTTTACTGATTGTATCTCGTTTTGTGTTGAAATAAAGGATGGTAATTGTGTTTTTGTTAAAGAGTAAGAATATATGTCGGCACATGTGACTCTTTCTTATCTCCATTTATTTGTGAAGGATGGATATAAAAACCATTCTGCATAGTGTACATGTAATACAGTTTTTTTTTCGCAAGTAAGAAACCACTGAAGGTAAACTGCTGCATTATGTACATTTTATACGATGTTTTTTTATTTCATAAGTAAGAAATCACTGAAGGGGAACTGCTGCATATATCAGTTAGTAACTCATTCGTCCATAATCACATCGTTGCTTTCTACAAGAGAAAGCGCATTAATACCCATTTCACTTAGATTGATTAACAAAAACAAACAAAATAGACACTTTAATGTGGATTATAGTTATACCACTATTAAATAGCTCTTTATTATAATTCTAAAATAATATCGCCGACATATATGCATATCATCATTTTAATACATTAAATGGTTAAAACTCAAGATCCATCCAACAATTCTCGAATAAAGTAAGCAACCATCTTTAATTTCTACTGGAAATCCTTCAAACAAGAAGTATGAATTTCCGGTTTATTAAAGAGAACGTCGAGAAAGACAAAGATAGAAATGCTTTCGAAAATCGTTTATTTTCAAACCCATTGGTGAAAAAGACGAATATATCTAGACATCCTGAAAACTATTAATCTTTTAAACTTTTTCCTATTCATCTTCTGTAAAATTTTAATTTTCAAGTTCAAATCTGTTTTCAAGTGATTAATTCTTCAAATTTTTGCATGACATTTTCAATGCATAAGTGATATATAAAGAAGAACTATCACTCCACAAGATGGAAGCATGAGGGAGAATAGTTGGCAGAACGATAGCATTCTCAATCATAAAATGTACAATACGTCTAGAAATCTATTCAAGACGTCGACAAACTTCTGCTCCACCATATGATTCAAGACCAACTATTATATTTTTATAAAATCTTGAAAATCATAGTTTTCTTTTTACGAACTTAGACTCACAAAACAAATCGTTGATGAATTGGCTACATTATGAAATGATCGAAACTCATTCGAATAGATTACTGCCATTACAAAGAATACCATAAAACATAATAAATAACACTACGTCTTCAAGTAATTTTTTCCTCCATCCTCAATTCGTCAAATATTTCATCATCGAAATGTAACAATGTTTTAGACGATAGTCTTTTTCTCAACTCTTTTTGCCACTGTATATTTCAACGATTAGAATCGATTGCTTACGTATCGACATATTGATATTCATAGGAGAAACAGGATAAAAATGTGATTTTTCATGGGTAGCTTTACGAATACAACTTTATCAAAATCAATAATATGTTCTTCTAGCCATACATTTTCGTTCATTCAAAAAGATAACTCGTTATAATCAGGAAAAATAGATCGACCATACTAGAGGATTTCAATGAACACGCTTAAGTATTTAATAGAGAGCTCCAATGTATTCAGAGATATTCATCTAAAATAAAAATTTTCCTCCCACTATAAGTTTTCATTATTCGGTATAAGAATCGAAGTCATTTAGAGCTGTTTGAAAAACAACCAAATTCCCTTTCAGTTATAGAAATGCTGCGATAGACATAAGAATTATAGTAATCGACAAAATACATACCATGAAATAGTATTGTAATTTGAATACCAGTTTTGAATAATTCATGTAGGGAGCATAATCATTTACACATACACAGAATAAAAACATTTTGTATGCGTACAACAAAATAATATTTTATTTTTGTTATAGGTTCTAAATAAGTCACGTAGACGTCATACTAATGCAAAGATATACAAAATAATTAACGCCACCGCTACAATCTGAAAAATCCTTTACTGAATTCAATGCGGTCATTATCTATCAATTCTTCTTAAAATCTACTGAGAGAATTATCGTTAAACAAGCGTGGGCATACAAAAAATACTATAGATTATTATCGACGACCTTTCTATAAAACTACTACATGATATTTTTGTTTGATCTATGTGACATATGAGAATCAATATTATGGTAAAGCGTAGGAATTTAATCATATTAGCAGTTCAACATATTTTCAATGGAAAACGAACAATTAATTATTATATAATTAGTGTTTATTTTTCTAGATTTGCTCAAATTTTGTTGAACAATATGTGGATGCCGTTATGCTATAAAGAAGTAGTGTCAATCTAGATTTCAACACAGGTAATCAATCTTTAATATTGACCATCGTCGTATAAAGCAATTCACATTTCCCCGCCAAACTATCTTCCAGCGAAACGACAAAGATAAGCTGTAAAAAAAGCTGAAGAATAGTCAACCATTGCACTATAAAACAATTTCCGAAACCTCTAAAGAATTTATGCCGATGGCATATATTCCTCAAAGATTTATTTGCCAAAGAATTTATGGCTCCTAGGATATCTGAAAATTATAAGGATGTATGATACCTGTCTACGAGTTTCTTATTCGACATTCTCGTTGCAAGCATTGGTCATTTATGATTTAACTGATAGCTTTTCTTATTCTACTCATAGAGGTAAATTAATCTAGTTTCACCAAAAGAATTTATTATATCTAGCAGAAAGGTGAAATATTTCATGTTTAGTTTTATGGTGTAGTCATCGTGAAATCTGTTCAGCATCTTATGAAAGAAATAGAATAAGATAATTTAGTATGTCTTATTTTCTTTCTCAGTTATCGCAATGGTAGTGCACAACCTCATGATAGACGCGGAATAAAATGGTTCACTTTCATTTTGTTTTCTTATATTTAGCTTTTCTAATAGAGCCCAAACTATAGATGAGAAAAGTAGATTAAAAAAATTTACTTTCTACTTTTGTTTCCAATATTTAGCTGTTACGGTAATTTTTCAACATCTTGTGGGACAATGAGTGAGATGAAACGATTAAGTTTAGTCATGTTTCTCAGAATAGGTTCTTGCCTCACTACATATGAGCGATTATGGAATACTATCAGATTATCAATCATTGTAGGACCATAAGGATCAGTTAGGTAACCCTTTTGCAGTGTTTGCCAATAGGCATGTAACAATGCCAATACGGTATTGAAGTATTAGTATTGATGGTATTGGTATCGACTGGTATTGATAGTGTTTGTATTGGTATTGGTTTTGGATCCTGAACTACTATATATTGGGGGTACGCTTGGGTGCTCAACTACTATATAATATATGATATTTGAGGACTTATGATCACCCCCAGTATATAGTAGTTGAGAACCTATGGATACTCCGAGTATATATTAGTAAAGGACCCAAGGGTATCTCCAATATATAACCAGTACCATCAATAGCAATACCAATATTATCAATACCAATACTCGTCAATATCAATTGATATTGGTATCGATGGTATTGGTATTGTTACATCCCTATTTGCTAAGTGCATAAAATCAAGGATTCCATTTACTTCTTGAAAAAGTCTCTTGAAGTTAGTTTCCATTTTTATCGCTTTTTTATAGTGTGTCATAAATTCTTATATGAATTTATGATTCTCATTTTCTTTTCTATATATCATTTCATAAATCTATGGTACGATTGTTGATTAGAAACAAACGATACAATCATTAGCTGACCAGTCTAGGGTCTTTTAAGTAAAACTTCGCCCACGTAATACTTAATTCTTAATTTTAAGCTTTTGTGAAGCACGATCTGAAAGAGAGTGTTGAAGTGTTCAGGGGTAGAAATTTGCATTCACTCCCAGCCTCCCCCTCCTCATAGACGTGACAGACACCCTTAGCAACAGCACATCACAGACCGTGACCGACATCTTTGCAAGACCCTCATCACAGACTGTGACCGACATCTTTGCAAGACCCCCATCACAGACTGTGACCAACATCTTAGCAAAACCCCCGTCACAGAACGTGACCGACAGCCTAGGGTAGTGTCACAGACCGTGACCAGCAGGCCAAGATAGCATCACAAACCGTGATTGATAGGCTATTATACAGCATGAAAAATGCAGTTCGGAACCTATCATATATGGTGACATGTGTCTTCAAGGACTATCAGAGGTCATGTATAAGCTAGGTTTAGTTAAAATATCTTTGGAGTATTTCCCTGTTGAAGTTTGATGCTGCAAAGTAAGGAATAATGGCAAAGTATATCGGATATACATCAACACGGCTTTGAAGTAATTAGTAAGAATAGTTACGTCATGTTTGATATTTTGATTCCCGTCAGAAATTGCGCTAACAGTCTTTTACTTAGCATTTAATATAGTTAAAGTTAAGTTATTGATATAGAGACAATGTTATTTATTTAACACTTAAAAGAGAAGAGCTAATTTGAAGAAATACTAGACGTCATTTCTGTAACTTTTTAAGCCTTATCACACGGTAACCTACATAGCTCTTTGTGATAGATCTAGAAATAGTCCTTTTATGTCTTTCAGTCCACTTTAGGAATAGTCTCGAGAAATCTTTATGATCGACCTTGGCAGGACTCGCGTGAGGGTTTTGAGACGATCAATATTAGAGGAGGCAAAATATTTTTCACATTTCATCTAATATTTTTCTTACTCTTGAAACCTAAAATGTGACAAGTTTTCGCCAAGCAGAAACTTTGCAAGATTCTGAAAAAAATTCGACTTTCTCTGGCAGATTCTTGAGACAAGAACTCGTTTCTAGTACGAGAAAATTACTCAACATTTTTATCGTCGAAGATGGTCATGCTGACGATGATTGGCCTAAATTGGATTGTTTATAGGAAAACTGGACTAATGCCGAAAATTTTTTTAAGTTCATTATGATTACGAAGCGATTTTTTTTATCAAGAAGCGAAAACTATTTTCAGATTGATAGAAAATTCTTCATTTCTCTATTTTTTTCAAAAACAAAAGATATTGTGATAACTTCCAGTAATTTCGCTGCCGAGAATAATCATGCTAGAAACGATTTTGTTGGGTGAGTAAGCTGATGTAGTTTTCTTGTCGTAAAGTGAAAACTTTTACATCTCAAAATTTTGGAGTAAAAACCATTGTTTGAGCCTGGAATTCGAATAAAAGATTAACTGACTTTTCAACTAATAAAAACTTATAGTTTTTATGGATATTCCAACAATAGTTTTCGATTATTGAGGAAGGGCCATCCACCAACATTCCTCTCTCAGTACGTTTTTCGAAGATGTTTCATAAAACATTTCATAGAGGTAGTATTATAATCCAAAAAAACTTACCTCTTTTGTTGAGTAGCAATGAATAATTTTCAGTTTTTATAGTTGAGGTATACACTCTCCTGCACCCCCTTCTCCTTCCGTGGTTGCTGGATCTAGGAGTTTATATAACACTTTTAAGGGTATCTTGGTCCGGTTCTAATATATGTTTAAGAACTGTCTAAAAGTAATCTGTATCACTTATTAACACTTATGTATGTAAATATCTATGAATTTTCTACCGGTATTTGGCGGTAATGGATAGGCTGGACCATTCGTTATTACAGAACATATTTGAAACGAATCTTATATAAATTCGTGTATCCATTATTATTGATAGAGATCAGTAGTTGACTCTTAGTTCATCATTGTTAAGTATTAAATAATTTGTTAATACTTAGTGTTTAATTTAATTTCCTTTGTTCAACAGATAATTCAAAATATACTAAGTAAATGATCAAATGGTTGATGTAAGGTAACTACCGTTGAATTCCAATATTTTCATTGCTGAATATCTATTCGTCAATTTGTATACATTTCGATCAGAAGCTATCCAGATACAGGGCTCGTTTGTGTATGATTTACATTTTATCATTCAAGTTCCAGCAACGGTTTTTCTCTTAGCTAATTAGAATTTCATATGCTTCTCAGTCTACAATCTATTACAAAGCTATATTGGAACTAGATTGGCTACAGCGTGAACGAGAAAGGCGAGTTTGTTGACGTCAATGACCTTTGATCAAATTCTGCGGGAAATTACTGCTTTTGAAGACAAGGTTTTCTAAAAACAAAGGTTTAAAGCTACATAGTACTTATCTAACGCTGACAGCTCAATTTCTCAATCATTTGCTTTAAATGGAATGTTAAACATAAAATTTAAACTAGACACTGCTTGTCAAGAAATTTGTTAACACGTAATATACGCAATTAAGCATTGGTTGTGAATCTATTTTATCATTAATAATAACCGATGAGTGAAATTATTGAAGATTTGTTTTAATTAAGTCATGTTATAACAAATAGTCTGGCCTAAGTACTAATGCAAAGTGGCACTGAACGTTACTATGAACCATCCATAGAAAGATCTTAGCGAATTATAAGAATCATCTCTAGATGGTAGCTCTAAAAATATTAGTGTGAACACACCTCCACATGCTGTGGAGAGTCATGAGTAACACTTCTAGATAAAGCATAAAGAGTTACAGAGATCATTTCTAATATTCTCTCGAATTTGCTGTTATCTTAAAAAAATTTGAAATAAAATAGTATCAGAACCACGTCAATCACATAATGTACTTATTTTTAAGTGTATTAACTATTAAAAGAAATCTTGAAGTTAATACTAATGATTATGTGATCCATTAAGACTTAGTGTCTATGAACTTCGAATTAAACAGAAAAACGCAATTCTTACCATCAAATGTTAAGTAATAATTCTATAAGCTTAAGTTTAAATTAAGATAAATGATTTACCCTTATTGTTGAATTTCATGAGTTCTTCTATACATCTTTTCATGAATTTTTTAGTAAGATTCTTGATTCTTAGGAAATTTCCCAGACATTTTTTCTTAGACTATTAATAAAACTCATGATTGAAGTTTACTCTGTCAGATATCCTTTCATAAACTCGTACTGCAGTCGATGATGGTCATGAATCCTCATACATACGCTTTTTATAATTGTTTTTAATGTTATGCGAAGAGCATTTATAAAGTTTATTTACTCTTGTGAATGATTTATCTTTGTGTAACACATAACAAACCCTTTAAAGAATAATGGGTATTATAAACCCTTTCGTACATCTTTCATGAACAGTATTTGAAGATCATAAGTCTTATTCTTTACTCTTTCTAAAATATTTTCAAAAGAATCTGAGAGAATTTCATAAAAGGATAAAAGGTTTTTTATACGTTGCACTTTCATAAACTCTTTAAAAATGTATTATCCTGCTGTTTTATCAATTTAGTAAAGGTGAAGATGAATGAAATACTACTATTTGAATATTTTACATCTGCTTTGAAAATAGTCTATTTTTACAATAAGGCATCTTTGTAATGAAAAAGTGATATCGATATTTACTCAAGTATTTTAAATTTCTGTTTGTTAATGTAGAAATCAATGAAATAGTTCTTGATTATATTACAGTTCATTTGAAAAAAAAATCCATTTCTCTCATAATTTATTCTCTGAATGAAAAGGCAATGTGATTGATATATCTATAAATGGTTTATATTTTTACAAGTAAAGGTAAAAATAGTTCATTTCTCTCCAATTTTACAAGCAAATGTAAACCATTTCTACTAGAAGTGGAACATATCTTTGTTTTGGAGGTTTAGTATTCAATTTCTGATACTCTCTTGATAATGGTCTCGATGGTTGTAGCGAAAAATCTCTGCGTAATATTTCCAAAGGTTTGATGTAATCTACTCTGTCGTTTCAAAATTTCTTTTGAGGTACTTGAAACGTTGAAGAAATTTAACATGTCAGAAAACTCTTGAATAACTTATCTAAAGAGTGATTAACAGAAGTGATTTTTCAGAGAAGCAGAATTTTATCATGGATCTTGTATAGTATAGAGAATACATATATTTCAGATAAGACATATATAAATATATATATAATGGAATTATCACCTGCTGTCACTACTGAGCATGATCAACCTAAAATCATTGCTAGTCAACGAAAGTATCGTCGTCCGCAAATTGATGTTTTTACTGGCTTTCGTGCATTAGCATGTTTATGGGTATTTGCGCATCATTGCTCATTCGGACCAAAATATGAATTCAAATCTCTTCATATAGAATGGATAGGTGCTGCTGGACCAGCAGGTGTTACATTATTTTTTTCTTTGAGTGGTTTTATAATGGTATGGATTTATAGTGATTGTGCATTTGAGACATCAGCATGCTATTGGTCTTTTATTGGACGAAGAGTAGCTCGGTTATTTCCACTATATTATTTTTCGCTAATTATATCTATATATGATGTTAGATGCATATGGACTACGAATAAATCATGTACATCATTGGGTTGGATAAATATTATATTAACTCTATTAGGAATAACAATGTGGATTCCATATAATTTTACTGATGCAGTGTGGAATCAAGTGTTATGGACTGTACAGACTGAGTTTTTTTTCTATGTTGTATTCCCTTTACTATTACGTTTTATTCGTTATTTATTAAATACAAATAAGATTAGTCTTCTTCTGGATACACCATCTAATAAAAACGCAATGAAACGATTATATGTATTGTGGTTCTTAGTTTTATGTATAACTGCAATACCTCTTACAATTCAATTAGTCGTTCATCATAATCCAAATATATCGATAAGTTTCGAACAAATAACGATGTTATATTATTCACCTTTCACAAGAATTTTTGATTTTATTCTTGGAATGCTTACGGGTATTATATTCATATTAAAATCATCAAATAATAGTAGTAATGATCAATTTAACACCAATGAAACTACTATCTTAATATCAAATAATCAACAACAACAACATGATAAATCTTCATCTTCATTAAAAAATTATTTTTCGAATTATAATTGTCATTATTTAGCCCTTGATATTAATTTTATATCCCAAATATTTTTTTTTATAATCATTCGCTCACCACTTCTCTTTAAATTTCATGGAAGCTATACTAAGTACGATCTAATATTATGGCAAGGTCCATTAATTTCATTAATTATGTGTGGTGATCTTTATTTTTATGCAAAATATCCATTATCATTAACATCAAAACTATTACGAACATCAGTATTCATAGACATGGGTAATATTTCATATGCATTTTATTGTTTAGTTGAGACGTTACCTAAGCTTCTATTACTTATATCAGGTGTAGATGATAACAGTGCAATTATGAGATTATGGGCTGGAATTGGTATAGCAGTATTTGCACATGAGTATATTGAAATGCCAATATATAATTGGGCCAATAAAAAATTACCTAAATGTCAATGCACATGAAAGATATACGTATAACACAAATTGACTGACTTACATATACAAGATTGTGAAATTTGTTTTTTTTTCTTGGGATGGATATAATAATTAATAATAAAAGTTAAAGAGTTAGAACTGAAGCATCTTTGCCATTTGTTCATACATATAAAGATGAATTTAAACAAATGTATCTGAATGAATAAGTGTCAGCAAACGTGAAAAACTTGTTTAGAAAGATCATAAAATGAGAATATGAATCATGTTTCGATCTTACGACGACAGGATGATTTTTCCACAGTTAAACTGTCTGGTTTTCTTTTCAGTTAACAATAAATGTCTGCATATCCCAATATCTATTTAAAATCATGATGTGACAGAGTAGTAAGAATTATAGATATACTTTTCTAAACTCTTACTACTATATGCGATCTTAATCTCTACTCATGTATCAGAAAAATCTTTTGAAGTAGCAAAATAGAACTTGTGTCCAGTATGATAAACTATCAGAACAATAAAATTAGTGTTATATTATAATAGTTTACACGTAGGGATTCTTTCATATATTTCTGAAATAAAACAGTATAACAAGACAAAGAGAAGAAATAATAAGTGTTAAAAGTGAAAACTAAGTAATGATTCAAAAACAATTTATGAATAGTATTATTTATTTGAACCATAAAAGAGAAGAAAAGTAAAATTGAGAAAAAAAAGAACATGATCAGTGTCTAGTTGACGAATCCTTATTCATCATAATTATATTGAAAAGCTATTAACGCAATTCCTGTGAGACTAAAATGTCAAATATAATCGAATTACTCATGTCGTCAATCTTTTCACCATTAGTAACTGTTTTATATGATTGTTATGTATATACAAATGTAGTATTAATAAAGAGAAGTGCTTACATTGAATTACTTGATATAACAGGTGTGCTAAGTATAATGGCCACATTTCGCATTTCAGTTCTTATTTACTTATTATATTGTATTAATAAAAGAAAATATACCAGCCGACGCAGCGTGATGAGCTCTACAATTTTCACAGGATCGTTTTTTTTCTATCTGCTCTTTTTGATTTCAAAATCGTCAAAATTTTCAAGGGTCAAATTTTAACCGTGTGAAAATGTTATTTTTTTTCGTATTGACGAATTCGCTTTTTACTAATTTCATCTTTTCATCACCTAATATGTTTTACTGAAAAAATAAATTATGTCAAAAGATGCAGTGTGAAAAGCTCTACAATTTACATAAGACAGTTTTTCTTACAGTTGTACTTTTTGCTATTAAAATCGACAAAACTCAAAGAGACTAAAATTAAAAACTATTCATCATGTACCAAAAGATATCATTTTCGCACGGTCGAAATTTAGCTACTTTAAGTTTTGCTGTTTTTTAAAAACAAAAATTGAAATGCAAAACGCGGTCATTATATCTGACGCACCCGTTATATTTTTTTTTTTGAAATTAGTCTTAGAACAATTAAAATGATGAGATAATAAAAAATTTAGATATTATTACCAGAATAAAAGGATCCGTATACGAATTTGAAAATTGTATCAATTAATTCACAATAGTATATTACTATAAATATCAATGAAGTATTAATATACAATAGTTTTAAAAGAAATCTAAGATAGAAATAAAATAATTTATATTAGTGATAAGATAGAAAATCAAAATTTTAGAAACACAAGACAATATTATAATAGTAAATAAATAAAATTATTAGAAGATAGATTGGAAAAGACATGTCTTTTTATGTAAAGACGAAGAATTGTATGTAGAATAAATTAGATTCGAATTTTGTTATTGAAAAGTTAGTCAAAAATGAATCTTTGTTTTCGCTACAAATCATATTATGCACGTTGAATTTGATGGTTTGCATGATTTTCAATAGCATCAATAGTTTTATTCCGAGTGAGAATGTCTCTATTTTTATCTTTTATTTTGAATAACTTTGTTTTTTCATCCTTTATTTTTTTATTATAAGCTTTTGTCATTTCTTCAGCTAAGATTAGAATTTGTGTAAACACATCAAATATGTATGTACTTTAGATATTTATTTCATCAGTTGAGATAAGATTTGTTACTGTTTGTTGGCTATTATAAATTAATTGTATAAATCGTTCATTAATTTTTATGAGAGCTAGACCTTGTGAAGTAAAGCTTATTGATAGTGATTCTAAAGATAACCATTTTTTGAATATAACAATTTCATGTCTTAAAATTTGTTCATTATGAATTGCTTTCCATATTTTTTTGTGCTGAATGAATCTGAATACAAAGAGAAACAGATAAAATATAGATAAATGATATATACTCTGTAAAACTTCGGTTTTTCTTTATTTAGATTGCATAGTGAAGGGACTCTGCTGGTAGTGGCGTAACCAAGGTGGGGCTAGATGAGGCGGCGTCCCACCACCGAAGTTGTTCGCCCTATCACTGAACATTTGAAAAAAAGCATTTTTTAGTAACGATAAAATCAACAAAACATAAATCAGTCAGTCTTTCGTCTTTCTTGCTCAGTTCATATAGCGGTTGGACTGTTCAGTTCAGTTCTTTGGAACTGAACTGTCCAATCCCTAGTCCATACTAAATTGATCAGGCAGTTAGATATACTAATGTTGGATACTAGATTGAGCGGTTTATGTTTTTTAGCTGTGGAACACAATTTTAATATTAATTTTCAAAAACTTCTGGTTGATTTTGCTGATTTGCGTAAGAAGAGTAGAATTTTATTAAAGTAAATTCTGTGATTTGTGAGAAAAAGCTTTTTTTCTAAACAAATTAAGCATTGTACTTAAAACCAATTTTTTGCGATAAATTAATTGTCAGATCTTTATTCTATGAGAGAGAAACAGTAGATACCGTAAATAAGCGTTACAAAATTGTTGAGGCAGTGCCCCATCACCCGACCTTTTCTGGTTACACCGCTATCTGCCAGATTTAGTGACTACTTCTGAATCGAATAACCAAATATACTGTCTTGTAGAGCTGAGAAAGGCGCATCAAATAGTATATGGAAAGTTATGTTTTTGTCGAGTTTTGGATAAACTAGAGTGAATTTACTATTAGTAGGGTATTATCTCAAATTTCGACTAGTGATTCATCAATATGGTCCTTAATATTGGTTGAAGAAATCTATAGAGAAATGTTTCCTATATGCAATTTTGTAGAACTTTTCATATGTCAATGTTATTGTTGTACGATAAAATTATTTATGTGATACAGTTTGAAAGATTTCCACTCTATAAGAAAACTATTTTTTACATTCTAAAGTTTAAGTCTTATGAGTTTTATAAATTATCTATTTATCGTTTCATTCGTTTTATTCAGAAAATATATTATTAACAAAATCAATGGAAATGATACATCATAAAAACTTGCAAATTTAAACATCAAGCATTTGCGTTTTTAGTTTCAAAAATTCCGGTTTTTTTGTCTCTACTAATCGAAACCAAAAATGTATTGCAGGGAGTAGCATACCAACTGGTACTTAGAATTTTCCTCTATCATTATTTTTAAAAAAAATCAGCTGCATAACTAGATTAAAATCATATACGTTTAATCTATTTTTGACCAATTAGGAGTTGATTTTAATCAAGAATAACCAAAAAAAACGAAGGTTTCATTGATTCTAATTTATGCAAATCGAAGAATATTGGTTAAAGTTTTTGTCATATGTCACGAAAGAAAATTGATATAATATCGGCTTTTTTGGATTATTTCTTTTCTTATCCTCTTGGTTTTATCATACTAAAATAATTATCTATGTCTTTCATATTAATCGGTTTTTATAATAATATTCATTCGTTGTCTACTATTCTCATCTGATTGACACATCAGATTCATCGGTAAATTGTCTTCATCTTCAAATTTTAATACTCCTGAATAACTAAAACATTTTTTATTTGAAAAAGGTTAAAAGATTTTGTCTCGACGGCGTTCTTTTCAATTTTTTCAAATGAATATCTATAGTAAAGCTTATGAATCAACCTTGCATATATTATATCATTTAATCTGCAAATATTGTTGCTGTTGAACTGAGTTGAAATAAAATTGTTTCCATGCTTACTCTTACGGTAATTGTACTTTAATACATTTCATTAGATAAATTAAATTAACAATATAGGTACTTGATAATAGAGACACGTTTAGACCGTTATTCTATATATAAACAATAATTAATTGATTATATTTATTTTATTCAATAAAATCTATTTTTTGACAATATTTGTTTAATTTCTAGGACATGAAGATACTGAGTGAATTTTGAAATTTTTTGAAACAATACGGTTTCTCTTAAAATATTTATTCAGATGAGGATGGTTTTTAAAAAAAAAAAGTATATTTTTCAGAGAAAATATTAGAAATTTTATTTTTAGTTTAATATGACTTATTTTGTAAACTCTTGTGTAAATCAATTATTTCACTTTGTTTATAAAGCTTTACTCCTAATATAAATTTTTACTTTAACAGAATTTTGTAAAATTAATCTTTGTATTCTATAAACTCAATTGTATTAACTTATATTTCAGTTTAATTTAAATATAATTAAATTAAAATTATCTAGTTCGTCAGTATAGTCAATTAAAATCTATTATATCTTACTCATAAATAGTATCTAAAGTGTAAATATGTCATGTTATTAAATATTATTGAATTAGGTTTCAATCAAAAACAATAAAAGATTTTATAGATTATATTTTCTCTATGGTAGACTAGTAACTATTTCTTGTCTGAACTTAAATTCTCAAAAATTTAAAATATTGATTGTCTTGTTTATAAAAATATTTTCGAATATCGAGTAAAAAGAAAACATTGGTACAAATATAATAGTTTCAATAAGTAAAAATGAATACTGTCTAATTTAAAAAGAAAAGTTCCTGCTGATTTTTTGATACAAACAAAAATTAAAATTTATTTTTAGATAAAAGAAAATTGTTTCGTAGTTGTATGTCTAATTAAAAACAAACTCCTATCTAAGATCAACATTGTCTAGAACACAGCATCAGATTGTTGTTTATTTTTATCTTCTCGTTTCAATTTATCATTTATTTTTTCTTTTACTCGATTTATTTCTATGTTATATATATAGAATAATTATTTAATTTATCAAATTATCATTGATTTCGTTTTTGCTAGATACATATATATCAAATAATGAGACCATTTAGTGAAAGTGATTGACCACATGTCCTCAGTGCAAATGAAATTTATTGAGAACGCACCATAAAACAGTATCTACATCAATAATAAACATTTTGTACTCATCCTAGGCTATCAATCACTATAGTTTTTTTGGCGGCAGATGTATATTTATTTGTATTTATTTATATCAAAATCGATATTTCATTATTCATGTTTATTTGTCTCTACGAATAATTATCTTGAATATGATTGGTTTATTTCAATAACGAATAGATATGAAGAGAAAGAAAATAAAGGGTCACAGGTGACGCACTAGTAAAATAAGTCAAGCATATGTTCGATTGATTGAGTTAAATACACACAACAAAAGAACAAAACCGATCAAGAAAAGAATTTATTTTTAGATGTTGTCTTGCCAATATATAATATGCAACGTTTAGCTGATTATTTTCTTGTTGTTGGATATGATCATGATGAAGAACGTAGTGGTCGTTCATGTGGAAAAATAATTCAACGTTTTCCCGATAAAGATTGGCCTGATTGTCCATTTAATCCACGTATTATACATTTTTGTCAACCACAAGGATGGATATTAACAGAAAAACATGAATTACCAACATTTTTTATATCAATATTAACTGATTTAGATGGTTTAAGACATTATTGTGCTTGTTTAACATTTCATCAAACACTTTTACCAACAACAATAACAAATACATTATTAAATAAAAATAATGGATATAGTGATGAAGCTGATGATACAACTTTTTTATTACCTAAAACACAAATGTATGCACCAAAATGTTTAGTACTTACATCAAAATTAGATTGTTTCGAAGCATTTAGAGTAAATATAAAAATAATTTAATAAAAAACAAAAAAACGTCATTTTTTTTTAAATTTAGAATTGTCTTGGTATTGTTTATACAATGTATGTTGAACCTTCGTCAGATATTCGAATTGAAACACTTATAGGAAATATTCTTGGTAGTGTTAGTGTACCATCACCAGGTATATTGTTAATAAATAAAAATAATAATTTTATTTTTGAAATATATAGGTGGACATGCTCTTCGATTTTCAATTGGTGCTGATGATCGGCAAGTGATACAACCACCAGCTAGTCCGACAGTACCTTGTACTGCTCTATCTGTATATAATCTTTTTAAAGAATTAGGTTAATTTTATTTTTAATATTTATAAAAAATTGATTTTTTTTTTGTTTTTGTTTTTTAGGAATTGATCATGTTGTCACAATATTTTGTGCTGCATTGTCAGATATTAAAATATTATTCTTTTCAAAAAGTTATTGGAAATTAACTGAAGCTTGTAAAGCTGTGGAATCATTATTATTTCCACTTAAATATTGGTATAATATTTTTTTTTTCTTTATTAATAAATTTTAATTTATATATTTAGTTATACATTTATACCTGTACTTCCATTTGATTTAATTGAAGTACTTGATGCACCAACTCCTTTTATAATTGGTGTTCATTCAGATCAAAAATTACAAGCATTAACTAATGTAAATAATTTCGAATTTTATTTTTGTTTTGTTAAATATATTTATTTTTAGTTTGATGGTTTATGGATTGATTTAGATGGTGCAAGTGTTCATTTAACCGAAAATGTTAAATTAGCTCCAATGCCTGAAAAACCATATAATCGTATATTATCATCATTATTTCAAGTAAATATTTAAATATATTATGATATATATGTATATATTGTTTTAATTTAGATACTTAAACCTGATATACATGCAGCTGATTTAGCATTTCCATTAAATGGTCGAATGAATTTAAAAACTGATAATGGAAGTCAAATTGTTGCTGATTATCCAAAATATAAAGATGAATCAAATAAAGATAAACAAATTCGTGCAATATTTATACGTTTATTTTCAGAATTATTTGCTGGTTATCGCTCATGTTTATTAATTATTCGTATTAATCCAAAACCAGTTATTTCATTTCATAAAGTAAAAAAAAAAATATTTTTTTTTAAATTTTATTTCTAATCTTTTTTTTTTTAAAGGCAAGTTTTCTTGGTCATCATCGATTAGTTAGTGATGAATTTATGTTACGTGTATTAGATTCAATGTCATTTCATAAATTTATTGAAGAACGTGGTCCACCATATCGATCATGTGATATATTTGATGATGTTTATGCATTAATATATGAACAATTAAAACGTGAAAATAATTTATGTTTAACAGCTGTTTCCGAACATATTAAAGAATTAGCAAATCAACTTTTATTAAATGTAAAAAACAAAGAAATTTTTGTTTTTTTTTTCTTTAATAAATATTTTATTTAAGGAAAATCCATCACCACAACAAACTTATACACAAAAAGTCCCACAACCAACGCAAAATAGTTTAATACGAGTTAATTTACCAGAATTTCCACATTTAGATAAAGAATTAGTTAATATAGCAATTAAAGAAGGAATTAAAAAACAACAAAATAGCAGGTAAAAATTTCTTTATTAAAATTATTCAATAAAAAATTTCGATTGTTTTTTTTTTTCTTATTAGACCTTATTCAGCTCGAGTTAGTCAACCATGTATTGTTAGATTAGGCACACCAATACATGCACTTAATGGACGAAGTGATATTTCACAATCAGCACGTCGTTTAGAAGTATTAAAACAATGTGTTGGATTTATTTTTAATGATAAAATAGCTGAAGCTAAAAAAGTTTGTTTT
>JAJEKB010021422.1:28478-70600 GCA_022393335.1 Macrotrachela quadricornifera | reverse complement strand
TCTTTCGACGTTTCATACTTTCGAGATTATTCCTTTCGAGATTTTTCAGTCCATTCTCGACTACAACACAAAGCATTATTTACAAGTAACGCAGCGCGAACGCCGCTGACCCTCTACTGAAAGGATGTCATCTCGTTGAATATATGGTCTTCGAGTAGGGAAAAATGAAAATTAAAGGACTCATATACATGTAAAGAAACGAAACCAGTAAAGCTCGTCTAAAGACCAGCTCAGCTCTGTCTGATAGAAATTTTGTTTCTGAAATATCACCACGTTGTTCATTTATAAGACAAAATGAGAATGTATTGCATTTGTCACAATTTTTTGCATTTAGCAAATTCGTTCTTGAACATTATATTATACTTAAAAGATAAGAATATTCTATTCTTTTTGTACTAGAATTCGGTTCTAGCTCAGTTTTATCAAAATAAACGTTTAGGATCACAGATCAAAGCTCGAATTATTTTCGTATTTATCAGAGTATCTCTATCTTTATGTGAATTTCATATAAAGATGAATCAAATGCTAATCTGATATCTTGTGATGATTTATTTGTGTTCAATAATGTCTTTGTACGAGTATGCGCTTCTAGATACAGTGATTCTCATCTGAAATCCTTTTATTGTTTGCTTTTAAACTCGAAATAAATGATGGACTTCCGTTATTACGTGGTGATGATGATGATTTTGATCGTGTTGATGTTGCCACCCGGGTCGATCATTCCAATCACCGTATCCACTCAAATCTTAGTCGGTTCCGTTACAGTTTTCGTCGATTTCGGCCGATTCTAACAGGTTTCGAGTGGAATCGACCGAGCTCAAATGATCTAGGTGAATATTCTTCGTCAATTGTTTCTGATAAAGTTGTTGATAATGATGCTAATGTCAATCGTCCTTTACCATGTGAACTTGTATATGAAATGGATAATACCGTTGACTTTTTATTTTTATCTGAAATAGCATTCATTGCTACATTGTTCATTCATATATTCCATTAATTTAGTACTCACTCTCTATTTCAGATTGATCTTCGATACTATTCGCATGGATATATAATTTATCATCAGAAAAATTTGAATCAGAAGAATACTTTTCTTTTCGAATGTGCCGTTTTTTCATTTGTTTAATATCACCAACAATTGATGGTACATGATCATGTTCTAAAAAAAAACAAATTTATTTCCAGTTTGATCTTATATATCGATACTATTCAAAATCTGCTCTGTACGAACTGATACGTTATTTGTAAATTTTGAGAATCTTTCGACAAACCTGTAGTATTGGAAAAATGTTTACGAACTGAAATAAGTCGATACTGAACTTTTTTAAACGTATCAACAATTCCATTTCCATCCCATGTTTTCCAGTGCGATTGGATTACGACGCAGTTACGCATAGTTGCAAACGTGTTGTGACCGATAGTTGCGGAAAATTGCGACGCGGTCGTTAAAAAGGAGGCAACATGGGATTTGATTTAATGGATTCATGATGTTTTGTTTTCTTCGTCGGCATCAATAAAGAGAAAAATTTGTCTAAAATAGTATCACACAAGATCAACAAAGCAATCAAAGTCAATCATAGAAAATCAGATTTTTAGTAGAAAGTCTAGAAACAACGAAAGACGATATAAGTTAAATTAACTCTACATTTTAACACGGTAAACCATACAATCGGTTATAATAGATGTCGCTTGATTACGTATTGTACTAGTTCTTTCTGGCATAAATTTTATTACGTATCATCAGAGAAATCATACTACATCAACAACACACAATTCAAAAACAAAATATTTTTTTATTAAATCTGCATGATGTCTCATTTAATGAATTTGCATTTTCATTCTAAAATGACGTTTCTAAATCTATATAAAGTCTCATGCACACGTTTATATACAGGCTACACATTAATCCTAAAAGATCTGAGGATAAAATGATATAAATGTAAGAGCAACGTCCATAACACATAAAACTAATATCATCTCGTATGATACATTGAAAAAACGCAGATATTAATTAATAAGGCGATTCTCCTCGGAATATAAAATTAAAATACATTATAATCTGAATTATAAAGAACACCTAAATATTTCACACAATAAAATTCTAACAACCTACTCAGTAAGGATCAGTAAGATCTTGGACGACAAAGAGAAAAACCACGAACAAAAGAAAATAAATCAACAAATATAAAATCCTTGAAAATCATCTATTCGGTTTCCCACATAACCATTCTTGAGGCGAGACGAGCATCATTCAATCCACATTCCGCTTTTATTTGAAGAAATGGATCAACCATCATAAGATGAATCTGAACAATTTCTGTAGTTGATTGGACTATCTATTAGTATCATATCATTCCTTCAAATCAGTCGCGATCATTTGGGGAAATTAATAAGACAATTATCGTGATGGAATATATTAACGCAGGCTGAGCCAGGTTTATTCATTCATATTTACTCGCTTGAAAAAGAAAAATCCGAAAGGCCTCGCGTTATTTATTCATCCCCTATTTATTATTATTTTTGTCTCCTGAAAAGTCTTTCCCTTTTCTCCCCTTTTGTTATCTTTTTCCTTCTTTTCAAAATTTAATAAAACCAAAAAGTGACACAATTGTTTCTTTTTCTTTCCTATCTAACATTGGAAATTCTTGTTGACTTGATCTTTTAAAAAGAATTGATCACATTTATTATCGTTGAACCATAACTAATTATTCTACGTTCGCTCAAAGAGTCAACAAGTACTTAAACAGTTCTGATGTTAATGACATGCATCCTATCACTTGTCCACCATCTGCTTCTTATATTCTTTTCTTACATTGAAAATTCTTGTTGACTTGGTTTTTTATGAAGAATACTTTGTTCTGCATTGTTATACATTATAATGCATTATTCTGCATTATTATACATTAAAATACATTATTATAAAAATCATCTCTTATTTGAGTTTCTCTTGCTAGAATATTAGCTAAAGAATAATATAACACACTGTTACAAAAAAAAAGAAAGTATTCGTTTTATTATCACTGTATATAGACAAAATCTCATAAAGCTTTTTATATACAAATAAGCTCTCTTCACCAGTAGTTTCGAATTTTTTTAATAAAACTTTGTCATATTCTTAGTCCAACTCAAAATTTCTCGAAGTCGTTTAAAATTGTATTAATAATAGTGAAGAAAAGATATTTTCTCAAATAAATGTGATCATTTTTTCATACTATTTGTTACTCAGTTTCTGAGACTATAGAGAATAACAATGAACTCAGTCTTTATTGAGTCGCATCATTTCCTGTTTCTTCTTCTACATTTAATCTCTACCTTTTTATCATATTAGATGTTCATCAAAATTTATCATAGTTATTCTTATCAACTATATTATTCATAGTGATATCTTAAATTCAAAGAAATGTTAAGTAACCCATACAAAGATTGTAAGCAAACGAGAAAAGAAAAATTCAAAACATATAGAAATGAAAAGCAAAAGAAATAGTAATGTCATGTTGTGTGAAAACTACAATGATATTATAATGTTTGTTAAAATATTTATGATTCAAATAATTGAAGCAAAACGTTTTTGAGTGTTTTTTGCAATTGTATTCAGTCTCTTGAGCTCATCCAGTTGTGCAGCGGATGGTTTCACTTGTAAAGATGAAAAGTGGAAAGGACGCATTATCAGAAGGTCATCAAGTCGTTTAACACGTGATAATGGAACATAAACTGATGCAACTACAACTGGACCAGGAGGTGTGATCAGATCAACAACAATTTTTCCAAGCGTTTGTCCTTGACTTTTATGCGTTGTTATACTGTATGCTGGTATCAGTGGTAGTGCTTTTCGTTTGATCGAAATTTTCGTAGTCCGTTTGGCAACCTTCGTAGCTTTCGAAATAGTTTCGTTAAGGAGTTCCTTGATATCGAAGAGAAACGTTTGCTCACTAACAGAGATAGGAACTATTTTGCTTTCAAGATTATTGAGATTCAAATCCGCTTTGCAGCTCGAAAACTCTACCAACGCATATTTTGGATGTGTGATGAACTTAGTATGCTTTGGAAAGGCGGAGTCGTCGAAGCGAAGATTGTCAACAGGCTCATCGTATACCAGTTGACGAAATATTCCACGCGCCCCATTCGAGAGTCCAAGTTCAGTTGCAATATTTTCCGTGAGTAACACAGGCAACCCAGGGACAAGTGGTAAGTATCCTGGAAGATGCTCTGTCTTATTATCAGGTAGCTCGAGAATTGCTTTGCGTAATCTTGGATCATCAATAGGTGTATTTTTTATAGAATCTTGAGCAACGCAAACGATTGGTCTAACTCCCATCTCCATTGCTTTATTGAGTACAGCTTTATTGTTTATTTGGGTCCGAAGTGAATTCCGAAAAACTAATATAGGAGCCTGCGATGAAATATATGATTTATTGTAGAAAAAGCTCATTGAACTTACTTCTTTCCACGGATCTTGTTGCAAAGATGTTTGTAAACTGGGAGTTCTAATTACTCGCGTGCAAAGAAGTTGATAGTCTTCGATTGTTGATTTTCCATCTCTTAGTCTATCTAGAAGCTCTAAATAGCGTTTATCTTCCGTTCGCATTTGCTGGCTCAACTCGACAACACAATTAATTTGAGATATCACTTTTTGTGCACATTGCATTTCTATTAGACGTTCAGTATATTGCTGTGTTGTTATGCAGCTTTGATAAAGAGCCTTATCCAATACTGGAGAATACTGTAGATAATCGCTAAAAAAAATGACATTTACACCACCAAATGGAGCATCTGTATTGACATGCTTCGCTGTTTTCACTATTCGATTTAGTCGAGCTAATAGGCTAAGTCCTACCATACTCATCTCATCGATTATCAAGTACTTCACATAACGCCACTCGTTTTCCAATTTTGTATCACCAGGTCTCAACGTTCTTGTTTGTCGTTTTTTCGAAGTTTTTCGACTTTCACCTAAAAATGAATGGATTGTTAGTCCATCAATTTCTGCTGCTGCTATAGAGGTTGGTGCCAATTTACGTAGCATTTTGGCTCTTTTTGTCATTTGAAAATAATTAGTAATTGCACGAATCAATTGAGATTTGCCAGTACCTCCACAGCCAGGTACGCACATGAGTAACTGATTATCCATAGTATCTAAATCATTATGGTTAGTGATATTCTTTTAATAGACAATCGAACAAGATACCGGTACGATATTGGTCGTCACCATCCAAACGATTAGCAACAATCATAAAGGCGAATTTCTGCTGATTGTTCAATGTGAATTTCTTGATAATGTCTGATTTCGTTGGGAATGAAATTGCCATAGTCGTAGTCACGGATGGGATCGCAACAATTGGTGTTTTAAACGGGCTTGCAGGTATTTCAGAAGTTACGACTTTCACTTGTGCTCCATCATCTCGTACATCCAAAGTCTCATCGCCTGAAATCAAATAATTTCTTGCTTGATCTCTTCTAGCTTCAATATCACGTTTCCATTGTTTTATCATATTGGTATGATGTAAATTGGCAATTGTAAATGTATCAGTATCGTCTACAATGCGGCAGCCATTTCCGTTTAGTAGATTTTTGTAATCTACATGAAGCTTATTATTATTAACATAAAATAATGATAAACTTACTATTTAGTATTGAAAATCTGTTTGTGTTATCAATCGCTGCTAATGCATCATAGACATAGCGTTGCTCATGGTTACTGGTCGATGCAGAATAAGCTTTAGTGTTAGTCTCGTCTACAAGTGACAGCATTTGTAAGAGTTCTTCGGAGTCATCTTCTGGATCATTTTCATCCCCATCGTAATGGCTAGGAACCAGAATAGGATCAATCTTAGTATCAGTCTGCGCTTCTGCAATAATTTGATGCAGATGTTCATCTCGATCATTTTTACACTCATGTAATAGTTGTATATTTTCAACAATTTGAAGAGCACTGGTTGAGATCGATAATTTTCGAGCTTCCACCGCCTCACACCATGTTTGATTTAGTTCACAAAGATCGTGCACTGATCTCCATGGCGTAAATAAGGTTAATACTGCGCGAGAATAACGTTCCCGAGTTTCTTCTCGTTCTCGTCGTGGTATTTGTGGGCCAAGAAGAACTGGTATAACTGGATTAGTGTGTTTGATAAGAATGTGCGTCAATGATTGTGGATGTGCGCTTGCGAAAGTGTGCCGTTCGTTCATCTTTGTGTCTGTTGTACATAGTCGTTCACCCTCATTTTTATTAGCATCCTTGAGTAAACGACGATCCGATTTATCAATGATCTTTTTGTGAAATTGACTGACAAAGTCATATAAACACAATTCAGTTAGATCTTTCGATCGATACTGATAGTCTAGACGAGTGTTGACCATAACATACCTTTTACCGGTCTCGGTTTCTGTTGGCTCCAGAAGAAATTGCTCTTCAGCTTCTTTCTCATCTTCTTCTTGATCCTCATCAGATAAATTTGGGATATCTACAAAATTTCTATATTTAATATCTATATAGTCATTTTAAAACTTTTTTACCATCAATGGTTTCTTCATCAACATGCGCGTCATTGATTCGTGCTTTCATTAGTTCTTTTTGTAAATAAGTTTCGATCGAGATAAGGAAAAGATTTCTAAATGTGTGTGTGGTATAATGATCACCATAGTTCATGAGATATGATGCTACTTGAACACCAGAAACTTCTTGATGCGAAGCAATCATATTGTAGCATCGTAATACAAGTTTGCGTGATTTTTCAGTAGCATTGTCTATTCCATTTGTCGATCGTTGTTGCTCGATGGATTTGAACCCTTGTTGTGCAAGAGCGAACATATCATAGAAAGACATGCTTGATTTTGTTACGTAATCAGTTATATAATATACCAGCGCTTTAGCATCACTACCGTTCCAGATGAACTTAATATCCATATTCGATCGACAAGCACTTATTAACCATTCATTGAAGTTGTTGATCCATGGATGGGATCGGCGCATAGCTATCTGACCAGTAGAAACATCAATGTTAGATTTTTTCACAAGAGCACGTGGCATACGCATGCGACAAGTTTTCAGCTCATCTGACTTTGATTTCGAGTATTTATAGCACGTTGAAGAATGCTTATGAATATTGGACGTACCAACGATTTGCATAATATCTTTGCGAAATATCTCCTGAAAATCATCGTTGGCAGGATTTGGTGTTGGTAAACAGGTCGGCGTAATCTCCATCACTGCACTTGTTCCATCATCATTCTCATCTTCAAAAATAACAAATAGAAAAGTATAAATGATAGAACAACGTTATTATAAATAGTTAGAATTCATCATTTGAAGTAAAAGCATGCTGTTTTTTCAAAGAATTTCATGGTAAGTCAAATTTTAGTGGAGAAACGAAAAAAAGTTCTTCGTTAATAACACTTTCCTTATTTTAAAGTGCAGTGAGCTCAAAGTGCAGATTGGGGCTGCGTATTATGTATTACCTCGAAATTGATCTAAGTCTTCTTTTACAATATCTTCCAAATACTTTAGTAATTTGTCACGAAAATCTTCGTTTTGAATCTTTTCTTTCAACTGTGCTGGAGTAAAGTCATGATTCAGCCAAATGAGTAGATGTAAATGGAGTGATCCTCTGCCTTGACTTTCCACAGTGCCAAAGTATGCTTTTGTAGGACCGAGTACTCCGCCAAGAATCAGACATTTCAAGATATTTTTTATCAAACAGTTAAAGAATTTTGCAGTGGCAACAGGATGCGAAGCGATGGTTTTTGCCCGTTCATAACTTGTACCTAGCGCTGCTGGTAGAATCTTGTCAAGATCTAGATCGACACCTGAGAAATACAGTGCCACTGGACTGTGTATGTCAGCTGGATTGATTGTTACAAAAAGTCTAGGAAGACCAAGATTAAAACACAAAGAATGAATTTTTGTACGGAGAGCCGATCGTGAGTGCGTTGAACCCATAACATGAACACCAACAACTCTGATATGCTTCATAAGGGTATCTACTCTTTGATCAGTAACTTTTGAATACGTTCCTTTTGAGATATTCACGAGAGCTGTTGTTATATCTGCAGCGCTTAATGATTCTAGAAGCTGAGCAGATTCTTGGAAGTTTGGTCTTGTTGTCATAAAATGAGCGTGAAAGCATGCAGTACGACGTTGTAAAATATTGAATACGACAAATATAAATGAATAGTGTTCTTCAAAACGGCGATCTCCAAACGAAAGAAGATATCGAATATGTTCTCGAAAATCGATTTTGACTGGTCGAGAACAATCTTCAAGCGCACCACATCCATACGGAAAAAGTGTCGGAAAAATTCCCAATAAAAGGTTTGGATTTGAGTATTCACTAGCTGGTTTGCTGCCACGAGGAACCATGTATATAGTACCACCTTGAGCTTGCCCATCGGAGTTTGTATTGCATGTTTTATCAGCTGTTTCAATCTTTAATCGTTGTACTAGGTGATCAGTAACGTTCTCAGATGAAATACTGGCACCATTAACGTCTAAAACAGCACTATAACGCAAATCGTAGTATTCGAAATCATCAATTCATGTCTTTTTATTTTACCTTGCAATTAGTGGTACAGTTGCTATGTTATTCAATTCAGATGTATTCGCTAAAGGGTCAGCAACATAGCTAGCTCTTTCTTTATCAGCACCTTCAACATCGGTAGAAACTTGCATTGTTGACCATAAACATTCTGGAACATCATCATCAGGTAATTTATCGATTGTTGTCTGACTAATTAGTACACTTCGGTAGAGTGGGTTGTTTAGTCTGAGCCATTGAAGTGCGTTTGAAACTTTCATTTTTCGAACGGTCAGAATATTTTTTAGTTGGCGTCTGTCTGGAGTGCGGCACCCAACAAAAATAATTTTTAAAGAGTCACAAAGATCATCTAATTCTAATGGTAAGGTAGCGGCAATGTTAACTATATCCTGAGGAAAACTTATACAGTTGCCTTTTATGGCTGATTGTGCTGTAGTTGATGAATGAAAAGACGAATTTAATTTCACAATACAACTATTGTGTCGATAAATAGCAATAAGTCTTTGTTCAGGAATAGTCAGTCCTTGTAGTTCCTTTGGTACATCTCCTATCCACATCCTGTTGGCAACCGAGAACTTTGGTATTTTTTCTTTCGTTAAAGAAGACCAACATTCGGTGGAAATGTTACAGCGTACTAAAGGGCGTCTCTTTTTATCACGATTGCGATGTATTCCTTCTTCATAGAAAACTACATCGTTTATACAAGTGAACGATGATTTATTTGATGATGATTGTAGGTTGTTATCTATAATGAAAACATATGAATGTATCTCATGTCTTTAGCTAAAGAATATATAAACCTGTTTGTCTTGTGTCTCCAGCTACTGCTAAATTAACATTACGATCCACAGTGTGATATTCTTCTGGATGCAAGTTTTTTCTTTCTTGAATACCTGGAATAATGCTGAGAAGATCTTCATGAGTGCCTAGTAATTCAATCGACGGAATTTTATCCAGAGGTACGCATCGCAAATTGTGCCTGAAGCAACGAATATTACATATCCCACATGTACCTTCGGCTAGAGAATTCATGGACATCTGTTGAATGAATTTTTTCAAACAGTTAGTCTTGCATTCCATATCAGCAGGTTTGGGCCATTCAACTTCAGCGTTTTTACATGTCTCCTTTCTCGTCACTATTTGCTTGTGCTTCATGGTTTTCTGAACACTTTTCCTCTTGCGATCCAGTTCCCGCTGTTGTTCAGCTTCTTCAGACGTATGCACAGCTCGTCTTGCAACACTTCTTTGGCGTGCTAGCACTCGTTGCTCTTCAGCTTCTTCTGGTGAGGCAACCGCTCGTTTAGCCATACTTCGCTCGACAGCAAGTGTTCGTTGATGCT
Source organism: Macrotrachela quadricornifera (assembly GCA_022393335.1). Classification (NCBI taxonomy): domain Eukaryota; kingdom Metazoa; phylum Rotifera; class Eurotatoria; order Philodinida; family Philodinidae; genus Macrotrachela; species Macrotrachela quadricornifera. The sequence continues at coordinate 60,732 of JAJEKB010021422.1, read as the reverse complement.
CGATCTCTTTCGATGTAAAAGTACCTCGCCAAACCGCAGTTTTTTCACGAACTTGCGCTCGTTGTTGATCAAGTTCCTCTGGTGTTAATGTAGCTCGTCTAGCGGCACTTCTTTCTCTAGCAAGCGTTCGTTGTTGTTCAGCTTGCTCCGATGTTAAGCTAGCTCGTCTAGCGACACTTCTCTCTCTGGCAAGTTTTCGCCGTCTTTCGGCTTCTTCTGGTATAATTTCGGCTCGCTTAGTTGCTATTTTTTCACGAGCTGCTGTCCGTGGGTTGTTAACATCTACTACATCTGTATTAATGTCATTCACTACTGAAATTTGTCTACGTTTGGTTCGAGGAGTTACTGAATCTTCTCTCGTTTTCGGAAAAACCGTCGACGATATTTGAAATAGTTGGCTTTCATCGCCTTTGACATCGAACTGAGGAACACGAATTTGAGTTACAGTATTATTCTTGGTTGTTGATTTAGTGGGTGTCTATATGTGAAAGTGAAATCTATTTTAGTAAAAATGTTGAACTAAAAATCAGAACACACAGTATCTAAACAACTTAGTTTTGATTGTAATATATTGTTTTGAAAGTCATTATTGTCTGGTGGAACTAATAATGGGACGAAGTGATTAAGTGTCCAATTACCAGCATTGTTATTACGTGCGTACATTTCACTTTGAGTGTGTGTCCAAAATATGAAAATTGTATTGGATGAGAGGTTCGAATGAGCATGTTCGAAAGTACTATTCATGGTACTTAGATCTTGTCGATAATCAATTTCGGGATATATACTTCGTATATTGCATTTGAGAACGTTGCTCAATCCTCCAATTTCATGAAGTCAGAAAATGAAAAATTGCGAGCAACATTTTGGATGGCTTTGTCGATTGGTCCGACAATATGCGCAAAACGATTGATGTAAAAAGCTTCGTTTTTAACGAGTTCCAATAAAGTCCGTACTGAAAAAGATCACAGTAAAAAAATCCAAATATCAATCGTGCAAGTATTTACCTCTCAGCTCACTAGGTGTTAGAGATGTGCTTCCATTTAAACATGTAATTGAGTTATAAAGACAGTTACCATTTCCAATCACCTCGATTGGAACCATATTTTGAACGTCTAAAGATGCCTTCTCGAGATATTTTTTCGCTTGTTGATCTTCATTATGAACAGCTGGATTAAAATTAGTGATAGGTGTAAATTGAATAGGTGTCAACAACCACTCCAGCTAAATTATCAAAATAGAATATCAGTATGAATATCTGTATGTTGGACTTACAGTCTCAATCTGCTGACAAATAACCTTGATTTGATCGTAATGATCATTGACAGTCGCTACTTTGCCAAGTAATGTTACAAGAGCCTCGAACATTGCAGATCGACTCAATTCACGACACGACAAGCAGCATGCTGCTGTTGTCCATTTTTTGCAAAACAAACATTGGTTGTTCATGGTAATCTTATATGATCGAATTGAAACTGATGACTGTTTTCAAATTTGTGACTACTAAAACAATTGCACAGTTCATAGAATCATTATTCGTAAATGTTATTATCAAATAGTTGACAGGCTTTAGTGTACGAACGTGAGGAATATCAAAAGATACAGTATGTTTTAATTTCATTTCAAGCCGAACTTACCAGTATTATTGTGGTGTGTTAGTGGTAGTGAAAACAAGGAATTCGCGGTTATGAATGCATGATATACAACACAGAGAAAAAATATCTAGAAAGAAATTATTTAGAAATAATGGTAGGTATTTTAAACTTCAACAGCAATTTATAAAAAAAAGTTAGTAATATTAATGATTCAGAATAATTTCAAGAATGAGAGGCGCAAAATCTAATACAAGCTACAATAATCGTGTCCGAGCAAGGACGTCTAACAAATGGAAAATGACAAATCTATTGTATCAAAATTCAATGTTGTTGGAATATGTTAATCTGTATTTTTCCATAGTTGTTTGGATGCATTATGCGCACCTTCAGCGTTTGGTAATTATACGGCTTGTCCAAACTTAACGTTGTGACATTTTTGACATATTGTTTTTCAATTATCTCACCAACCATAATAGCTAGAAAGCCAGTTCAAGTGTCATTCGATACAGTTCGTTTTACTCTATTCGTGGTATGAAAATGAATAACTTTAGTAAAAATCTTTAGCCTGTGGAAAGATTTTTAGGTCCCGTAACGCCGTGACATAAAAGGCCCTTTTTTCTTCGGTACCCTGGCCTAAGCTGCAATTTCTAAGAAAGACTCTATGTAAATGAATTAGCAAAATGCAGGTTTTGTAGAGCTTTGAATGAGCTTTCTAACGGTAAAAAGAGTTTTCTTCTGACGTTGAATATTCTTGAAAAAAATGCCAAAAACGAACGTAACGCTGTGACATTTTTCGTAACGTTGTGACACAGTTTTTTGTTCATCTTTTTTCGGACACTTAACATTGTCAGAAATCGTTCATTTTTACAAGAGTTAGTTGTTACGGTGTACTTAGCTTCCTATCCAAAAATGAGATCATTTCATTGAAACGGGAGCTTACAAATGGAACCCCAAGGTAGAACATATCCCACAATCTACAGCCTGTTCTTAACTACCAAAGCTAAACCCAAACAGACCATTTTGTAGAGAAAAAAATGCTGCATCTAATGGTATATCTTTCGTCAGTTTATGAAAAACTTTCTTAATTAAAACATTGAAAATACGATTTTTCAAAAGCTTAAAACCTAGTTTTTGCTGAAAAAAAATATTTTTTTCTAAAAGCTAATGTCAGATTCGTAATCAGCGCAAAAAACTACGTCTGGTAGTCTATTTGAATTCACATAACTCGAAAAAAAGTTTTTTCAAAACTTGATCAGCGAAGTGTCGCGTTACGTGGACAAGCCGAAATACGGAAAATAAATTAGTATTTGGCAGGTAAGAAAAACAAAATTCAAATTATAAATATGTTTATACTTATTGTAGATGCCTTGATAATTTCTTTTTAACATGGAATAATTATGAAGAGACATTTGTAACATTATCAAATGAAATGATGAAATCACCATCACTACCACAACTTACATTTATGATTGGATCATCTGTTCATCTACTTGATATTAAATTATCTCATCATCAAGGTCGCCTTCATACGAAAATTTATCATGATTCAACCAACGATAACTATGATTTACCACACACATTCGATTATCATAAAAATCAAGCATCAAATTTATTAAAAGCAGCACTAAAACATCCTGTACAATGTTGTTCCAATGAAAACGATTTTAATGATGAACGTCGACGTCTTAATCTAATTCATCTTATGTCAGGTTTTACACCAAAGTCTATTGATAAATGTATTAAGGAATTTTACAATGAATTTGGTGTTGAAACTAACAACTATTTTCGATTTCCAATTTGTCCATATGAAATTGTTCGTCAACGTGTTTTTGACAATTATGATCAGCAACTAGCATTAAAAAGACAACTAGAACAAAATATCAAACAAAATATCATACATGTTCCATATCCAAATGATTGGGATGCACAAATGGTAACTGATCTGAAAAATGATCTTCTTAATGTTTTGAAAGATGATGAATCGAACAACAATAACATATCCGATGATATTGAGTTCGAAATGATACCACGTCCACAAACACCTTTGACAATTAACGATTGTTTAATTAATAAACGACCACCACTTTGTTTGTTGACTTTACCAGACAAGAAAGAAAAATAGGAATGATATGCACTGTATTAATGACAAATTACTTCTCCACTTTTTCCTTTGACGTTATCTTCTATTTCTATAGATTATCATTAAACAAGAGTCAAGTTTGACTACGAACTATATATTAAACTAACATTTGTCGTTTCTTTTTTGTTTCCTTTTATTCTTCTATATTAAACACATTTAATAAAAGAAAAACTTGTAGTAGATATTTAGATTTAGCATACCTCTCTCTCTCTATTGTTTACATAACTTAATCTTATTTCAGATTAAAACATCGACGATTTTCAACGCGAATAGTAGTATACATTTAACAATGAATCAAAATTCAACCAAGACTCCAAGTCAAGATGCTCAAGGTCCTTGGTATCCATTGCGTCCATCAACACAAGTTTTAACCGAAAGTAAACAAAATATGAACGACAAGTCTCAGGATCAAACGAAGAAAGAGGAGGAGAAGACGATGACGACGAAGAAGAAAAAATGTCGTGGCAATCGAAAAGCACAACGTTTAAGAAGAAGAGAACGTCGTCGTCATCAACAACAGAAATCCAATGACAATAACACAAATCATATGGATCACGATGCCATTATCATAGAGGATGACAATGATCGTTTGAATGAAGTTGAGGAACTACAACAACAACAACAACAACAACAAAATCAAATTCGAGTATGCTAAAAATTTAATTTAAAGCAAAATGAATCTTTTCTTGATATTATCCAATTTGTTTTAGAATAATTCACTCCAAAATCAACACGAAATAAGATTAGAAAATAAATGTAAACGTCAAGATTCAAATAAAGATGATATAAATATAAATCGATCGTTCAGTCAATTGTCAATATGTCAAGAACATCGAAAGAAGAAAATGGTAACAACTACAGGCACTAATCCATCCAATAATCAAATAACACAAGGAATGGATGGTAATGATCATCAAGAAAGAGATACGTCATTACCTATGAATTCTATGCAAGCTGTTAAACCATCTTATTTAAAAGTTCCCGGTAAGATTTTTAAAGAAATGTTATCGAAGACAGTTGAAAATAGTGATCAAATGATGAAATCCTTAGATACAGTTGAAAAACTACAATTAGTTCGGCAAATAACTGAAGCAACAAATCAAGTATATTATCTTGATTTACAACGTCATCTCTGGCAAGATTATTACAATATTGGTATAAGAGAAGAAGGTGGTAATCAATGGGCACCCAAATTGTCAAAATCATTTGCTAAACAACATCATACATGTCGTACATATGGTATGCCCAAACATATTGTTGAACAGCGTCAACAAAACATTGTACGACAATCTCAATATGCCGCCATTAATTTACAAGAATATTTAATAAAATTACAACAAAATTCACTCCAATGGCAATCATCTATTGATCCAACTGTTTTGTCGAATATTATTAATGAATTCGTAACGAAGAGTCAACAACGACTGAAAGAAGAATTTGATTATAGGAGAAATATGTTAGAATTAAACTTCAATGATCATGCTTTGATTGGGAAATTTTATGATTTACAACCAAATCAAGAACAGGTTCGTGTGAATAATTGAATTCAAGCAAAGTATATTTTATATATATTGTATTTCCATTTCAGATACATCTAGCAAAAATGATATGGCAAGCAACCGCAAATAAATTAAAGGTAAAAGAATTCATAGAAATTGCTCGAAAACGAATCGCTTTACAACGATTACCAAGTGGAATCGACAAAATTATTAATCGATCTGTCGAGTCTATCGAAATTTTAAATTCAGATCCTGTGATTGACAGAGATGATCGAGCTAGTTTAAATTCAGTTTGTTCAAAAACAGTTACGCAATATAAATTTGATTGTATGTCCATGACTCTGAATGCAATGGAAGGTAAAAAACGTGGTTATCAACGATTCCTCGTTAAGTTACAAGACAAATTATCACAATCGAATTGTAATATGATATTGAAAGAAGCGATTGAAGATCGACAAGAAGCTATGCAACAACGCCATGATATTTATCTCAAACATAAATTACAGTCTTTTTTCGACGAAGCTCCGACGACGGAAACAACCGAATGAAGAAGCAAATTCGTCGGCGTCGTCGGAGCAACCACCAGCCATTTATTTATAAAACAATCACTGCTTCATCACCTTTTATTCAAGTCGATTTAAAACTAACGCGAAGACAAATGTCCATGTTCATGAAGGGTATCAAATATATTCCACCATGTCAAAGTCGATTTTCTCATAAATCACCTGTGAATGTCACTCTTACTGAACAGTTCCAAAAATTATCTTCAGTTGTCAAAGAATCTTTGAAGGATCATCGAATACTCATCAATGATGAACGAACCAAACAAGCATTTTCAGCATTAGAACGTCATATCCATGAACTTCAATCTCAAAAAGTGCCACGAAAATTAGTGAAACGCGCTCAATATGAAAATAAAATCGTTCAAAGTATTCAACGTCTTCTACATCGACGACAAGACATTGTTGTATGTCGAACAGATAAAAATAAAGTCTTTTTTATTGGTAAAGCAAATGATTTTGAACGTAAAGCAGAAGAATATATGATGAAAACCGAAGCTTACGAAGAAATTACAAATGGTCGTTGTCCGTTGAGTGATAATTTATAAAGTGTCAAAACTTTACTCGATTATCTTGTAAATAAACGAGCTTTAAATGAAAAACAACGTAACTTTTTGACTCCAAAAGAAGATACTCTTGAGTTAGGTCATTATCATGGTCTACCTAAACCACATAAAGTAAGTTGATTTTAAATTGTTTATAATATTCGATATTTTTCATTTGTTTCTTTAGCCGGGAACACCATTACGACCCATAGTGGCAAGTATACATGCACCGGCAACGATGATGTCGAAATTCTTGAATGATCTCTTAGCACCTATCTATCTGAAAGTGGCACGTCGATATACATTTATAAATGATATTGATGTTATCCGAAAATTAGAACAATATGTCGAAGATGGTCATCTGACATCAAATACCAAACTTATTACAATTGATGTGGAAAATCTCTATACAATGATACCACGAGAAGGTGCATTACAAGCATTAGCTCGATTTTGTATTAAACACTCAAATCAAGGCAAAATTGGACCATTCTCAATTGATCATGTTATGAAAATGGCTCGTCTCATTCTCAATACGAATTGTTTTGCTTACAATAAGAAATACTATCGACAAGTTCGTGGTGGAGCTATGGGCTCAGCGTTTACACAAGTTTTAGCAAATATTTATATGTTCGAATGGGAACAGGATTTCATTCAACATCAAGAATTACATCACGGGATTTATGGAAGGTTAGTAGAATATATCTTTGATATAAAGAATCGTCTATTCTTCTTCGTATGGATACATTGATGATATTTTAATAATAACAAATCAAACAATCGAAGAAATCAATGTTGAACTCGAAAAAGCGAAAAAGAAAGATAATAATATAAAAATTGACTGTACAATTAGTCAAAGTGTTAATTTTCTTGACATTACTATTACGAATGAAAATGGTCGATTAAGAACATCTATTTATCACAAACCAACGACTGAACCATATATTTTACCCTATGGATCAGATCATCCACGTCATATTCATCGGAATATACCATATACTGCATTAATGCATGCTGCTCGTATCTGTTCACATGTCAATGATTTTAATTCCGAACGTATTCGTATTGATATCTCGTTATTATTGAATGGCTATCCACCAGAGTTTATTACTAAACAATTCAATCGATTCTTTCACTTGAATAATGCAATGTGTGTATTAAATGAATTGAATGAAGAATTCTATCATCGATTACATCACAAATTATTATATCAACCTACGCGTCGTGAGAAACAACTTTTGCTTATGGTGCAAGATCCAATGAAAAGTCCACATGTATTACAACCAGAGATATGGAATAAAGAATTAATGTACCCACGTTATCTATTCGATACTGGTCTTACGATTCATTGACCAGAGAAGTTTTACACTTGGTGGAAAACATATTATGCATTTCCTGGATCACCAATGGAAAATATTAAAGTTCGATTAATTGCAAATACTAATCGTACTCTCAAAAGTTTCTTTATCCTTAAGAAACCTCCACAACAAATGTTAACTAAACTGGAAACAGTATAAACAACACTTCTATTCTTATTACTATTCAAAACCTTTCAAGTTCATGTTAGGAAAAAGGTTAGTATTAGAAACATCGTGTGTATCATAACGACAATATATTGTTAACTAGTTTATCACCATCTTGATTGTATACCTTCTATTCTGTAAAATAAACTTTTCCTTCTCTGAATAAACTGTTTCCTTTGACAAATAAAATTGGATGTTGTATTAACTAAGTTCTATTTCAAGAGAAGTAATATACATCTTCTTCTAGATAAAAATCATTTTGTAACTACATCTAAACAACCATAAACTCAAACGCGAAATCCTCCAGATAAGCTGACATAAGTATGTTTTTTACTCTTCAAAAAAATGAATACAATTGTCCAAAAAGCTCTCTTTCACAATAAATGTGTTCGAGGATGATGAACAACAACAACAACACCCAAATCAGTAACAACCCATCTAAATCGTTGACCAACATCAACCAAAATAATTTCAATATGAACGAACTGTTATGTGTCGAGATTGAGCAGATGGATCAGTCATTGATACAACTCAATCCGACAAATATAATCGCTGATCAAGATCTATTCGTTGCTCAAATCCAGCAACCCGAACTTCAACATAACAGAGAGCTGACGAGCCGTCAAACAGCACATCGCGGACGAATACGACAGCAAGAACAACATCGACGAGAACAACAGCAGCAACGTCAACGAGCATAGCAACACAGAGAAGCTGAACGAGCACACCACCGCCGACGAGCACAGCAACATCAAGCAGCACAACGTGCACTATCAGAACAAGAACGGCGAGAACAACAAGAGCGACAAAATCGACGTCGACAAAAGAGACAACAAGCATATGAACGTAACCTAGAAACACAACATCAACGATATTCAGACAAGGAGTGTCAAAAAATGCAAGGATAGTACCATTTAGAATACTTGCGACAACGTTCACCTACATATGATGAAGATATAGAAGAGCGTATCGAAGAACGACAGCTAGACGCTTATAATTGGGAAACCATGGATCCAAAAACGAGATGGGTAAAAGAACAAGTCAATCGATAGAAGCAATTTTTATTGCAGCACAGGCCGAAATATTCAGCGACCAAGTTGAACAAGATAAACAAATTGGAGCTATGGAACAAATAATATACGAACAAAAACAGCAATAGAACAATGAAAACCTAGTGAGATAGAACAATGGCAACGAGTAACATTCTTACTACTTCGAATGGACGAACCCTAACTAAACGAAACTGTAGAACTACAAAAACACTTCACTCTAACTTTTTCTGTAACGTATATCTTCTATTCAACAAAATAAATGAAACATACAGCTTCTCATTCGAACCTATCCAAAATAAAAACCGCGACCAGTGAGACACAAACGAACTGAAAAAACATCTTTATCATTCCGAACTTACCTGATGATGACTATTTGAGCGATAGTCGAAACGATCGTCGTAAGAAGCTTGGAATCCTTTTATATACTCACCCTCACCCTCACCCTCACCCTCACACCCTCAAATATCGGTTATACATGCTACCTTATACCTTATACATTTTCAAATAACTTCTCTATTGTACAATCACATACGAATTTATCCGCAAAAATTACTGGTGTAACTCCTTCGGATAAAAAATCTGATCGTTCATAATTAACAGTAGGAAACAGTAGGAAATAAAATGTATCAATTTATTTGTTCAAATTTATATTTATAATCAATGATGTATTTTACCCTCAATACAACAATCAACTGCAATTGTACAAAAGTCATTGCTCGTTGTTTAATTTCAATCGTTGAAAATGTAGGTTCCTAACTAAAGTGCATAGTCATTAGAACTCAACTAACAATGAATAATTAATCTGTCTTTCTTATTAATGTTATATTTGAATAAGAATCTAATGATATTTCCAAATCATTCTTATTTATATTATCGAAATCACTCCTATTTATATAATCGATTCTTTCTGAAATTATATTTATCTTTATCAAATATATTTGAATAAGAATCTAATGATATTTCGAAATCATTCCTATTTGTATTACCAATTCTTTCTCAAATAGCTATTCTCTATCGTACAAATGCTCAATTGCGTGAATTTGAACAAGCATTAACAGAAGATACTTATGTTCAAGATAGTTTAACCCTTAATACAAAAAGCTTAAAGTTATTTTATCAAGATATTTATCCGTATTATATGCTGATGATTATCATTATTATATGCATCATTAGCTTATTTCAATACATCCCTCCATTTTCCAATGTTTTGTAACCTTTGCTCTTTAATTTGTTCTTTTTGTTCTTCTGGTTATTTTATTTACTTTTTTCTCATCCGATTTTTCCAATTTTTAAATTCTTTTTATGCAGAGTGTCCTGATGAGTGTTTCAAATTTTCAAATAAACATGAAACGCGTCGGCAAAATCAACAAACTCTGCATTTATTACATTTTACATTCAATTTTCTAATCTTTGACTAAAAATCGATTGCTGAAAAGCAAAAGTTGAGATCTAGCAGATTAATTTGTCTTTTCGTCAAAGGATAGATTTATCTGTTTTCCAATTAATTAGACTGTGAAAGCCAGTCGAAACAAGTCGTGGTGCTTCTCTATTTTAGCTAAACTCAATCATCTACTGCTTTATAAAGTGAATCTAAATTTTTAGTTTCATTATGGAGGTTATGGAAGTGATAACTTTCAAATGATACTAAAGGGTTAGAATTTCATTATGCAGTTTCTTTCTACCACCTGATGATCGACTTTACAAACAAAAGTCGAAATCCTTAGGATTGTGGTAGTTTAACATATATCTCAACCTCACCCTCAGTGGCAACATCAAATACAAATATACAGAGACAAAATCAATAGACAACAAGACCAGCAGAACATAAGATTCGAAGCAGAACAAGAACAATGTCAAAATTATAACAAATCAATATTGAAGAACTAGTACAATATGAATTGTGGGAAGAAGTTGCTTTTCTAATTCAACAATTGAACCAATACTCAAGATCTTAAAGTCGTTTGATTTTCTTCTAGTCATTTATCTTTTAATCTAAAAGAAAAGAACCTTTACTACTACGACTCAAACACAAAATAACTTTTGCTAATTTTCTAGATACAGTTTTTCTTTTCAATATTAATAATGGCAAAACAGAATGAAAATTCAAATTATCCAGAACAGGTAAGACTTCACATTCTCACGAGCACTACTTTTTATTATATTACTATAGGATGAAACATTGCAACCTTTCGAGAAATTATCTATTGATTTACCATGGAACTATAAAAATAAAAATAGAATCATGGAAGAAATCCAAGTAAAGATTGTTCTTGTTTTATAAGATATATTTTAAAACTTTAATTTTTAAGCCAATGGAAGTAGAAGCTCAACATGTATCACAGAAAAAGTGTCCATCACCGATGAATACAACAACAACTCAAAATAAAGTTGTGTTGGTGAAAGAGATCCAAGATGAACTTGGAAAGATTCCACATTTTCTTACAAAACAAAATGAATCTTTCAAACATAAAATTAATCAAGTGCTATTAATCATAGCAAAAGAACAATTAAATAACACAGATCAAGATGACGAATTAAGAAAAATAGCTATTTTGATGTATAAAACAATGGTAATAGGGAATTATCAACTTTTATGGACAACTTATTTAAAATCAGGTCTGGGACAATTAACAATTGAATCGGAACAAAATCATTCCGTTATATATTCAACTAATGTATCCATATGGCCAAAAGAATTAAAAAATATATTCTCATTATCTAAATTGAATACAAATAATACAGATGTGAATGAACAATATTTAAAATTTGTCAAAGATCAGTTAAATGAATTAGAACATCAATTGGAACAATATCGAATTGAATTATCGATGAAAATCAATGAATGTCATGATTATAAATTACTTAATGAAAAAACCATTGAAACATATATCGAAGAAAATTTTCTTTCTTTCCGTATAAAAATTCAACATAAAATAGAACTTATTTATTACGATTATCATATTCAAGCATTAAAACTAGAATATTTTCGATACCATCCAAATGACCAACAAGTATGATATTACATGTTCAAGTAATTCATATTTTCTTCTTATTATTTAGAAACAAATTATGAAAGAACTTTGTCAACAGAAATATGAACAAGAAATGACAGAACAAGAATATAATTTTCTCAAAGAAAGAGTTGCCTATTTCAATTTACCGAGTCAATCATTTCAATCTTCATCATTATCTGATTGTTCATTAATTAATTTTATAGAAAATACAACTATTCGACAACATTTATTGAAGCAATACAAAGAAGTAGCAGAAGAAGCTAGAGCTAAATTGTTCAAACTATACTTACAAACAGCTGAAGAACAAAGAAATGAATATAAAAAGATATATGACAACAGTGCGAAAGAAATGTGGTCTACTCAAAATCATCCATCTAAAAATCCGACTAAAGTATTATCAAAGCCAATGATTAATCTTATTGATGAACGTTGTAGGAAGATCAGTGAACGTATTCAATGTATCTACAAATTCAAAGCGGCACAGTTTATAGAATCCAATTCAAAATTATAATTTAAACAAGAGAATACTAAACTAAGAACAGAAATAATATCAATATTCTTCTCATGTTTTTATCTGTTTTTTTTTGTTCTTGTGTCAATAGATTTCCTACTTAGTCATTCTTCGTATTGTAGTTCTTATTTCTAGATACATTTCATATTCTACTATTATAAGTCAAACAGTCTATTGGGAAACATGGATATGAATACTACTATTACTGATCAACGACAAGAACAACAACGAAGAAAAAAATACCATGGTAATCGACGTGATCAACGTTTTCGAAGACAATGCCGTAAAAAACAAATGAAACCAAATAAAATTGAAAAATTACTTAAGAAACGAAATCGTCATCGTCCACAGATAATCAGATCAACAAACCAAGGTGGAACAGACAGAAATACGTCAGTGTTAGAAGCAACAATGACAACAACAACCATGAGAAATGTTAGTAAACGGAAACGAGACATATCGATACAAAATTTTCAAATACTTCCAACAACAACAACAGTACCAAAATCTACTAGTTCAATATCGATTACTACACAATCAGTACCGTTAAAAAAACAGAAAACAACGACAATGATCAATAATAATACACATATGAATTATCGGTTTGTTTGAATATAGATTTAAATCGACATATAAAATAGTTTGTATGATTATAGACGACCAATGTTTTTGAAAAGATCACCAACGATACTTTTTCAAATGTTAAAGACACCATTCAATGATACGATAAAAATGAAAATTGAAAAAGACTTTATTTATACACGTATTCAACTCATGGATCAACAATATTGTTTAGAAGTTCATCAACAATTATGGAAAACCTATTTCGATCTTGGTATAGAAAAGACAACAATGGCCAGTAAGTTTGTTGATAACAAAAATGTATCTTTATGCTTCATTTTTCTCTCTTACTTCAATGAAGAATCAACTGCAACAAATGGCAAAATCATCTGATTTAAACTATTGTCGACAATATCTGGTCAATATTCTAGAAGCAATCCAAACGGAATTAAGTAAATTTAATATCGAATTAAATACACAGAAACAATCATGTCCAAACGTAAACTTATCAATAGATCAAATTGATCAGTATTTAAAAAAATTTATTCATTGTCAACGACAATATTTATCGATAAGAAATAATAATGAAATCAAGAAATTTAAAGAACATCTTACTACAAATGATCTGTTTCAATCTATATCGATACAACATGGATTTACATCTGTTCAAGTAAGTAGTATCATCATTATAGATAAATTTGTTTATAAATAATCGTTTGAATTTAGAATGAATTTCTACAGAAATTAATCAGTATAAGACAACAAGAAATGAAAATACGAGAAGAACTTCTTCAATTCGAAATGCATATATCATGCAAATTGTTACCAATAAATTTTCATCAAATGGAAACGTTTATTGTACCTCTATCTTATTCACCAATCATTAAACAACAAAATATCATACAATTCAATCATAAACATTATAAAATTATACAAGAAGGGAAACGAGAATGGTTAGACATTTTACTTCATACTTATGAAATGAAATTGCAAGAATATGCACAACAATATGAACATATATTTCGACAATGCTCAAACAATAATAATACAACGACAGTCAATAATGAGGCGATTTTAATGAATAAGATTCAAGAATATATAGATTATCACACAAATAAATTAAAACAAGATACATCTGAGAAAATGTCATTCTTTCGGAGAAAATTATTAAAAACTCGTCAGCATTCATCAACAGCTAAAACTACTATTGGTGTAACTCCAGAACCATATCTTGATCTATATGAAAATCCATTTAATACGTGTCAATGGAATCAACTCTCATTAGGTAAAATGATATTCTTAAAACAGCAATGTTTATCTCGTTTCATAGGTCCATCATTTATCAGATTAAATCAAAGTGCCAATCGTCCTCAAAAACAACAAAAAATTGAAATAGAAAAACAGTATAAAGATATTACTCAAAAAGTTAAAAAACATGTCACATCCGAACCGCATTCTGTATCACTGACATCACCCTATATGAAACAATATGAACGTGATCTTCATATTTATCTTCATGATTCTTATTTGTCACCCATAACATATCAAGATCAAATTCAATCTCTGCAACAACTACATATTGCTACATCAATTCGAAAAACTATACAACAAAATAATCTTATTCTTCGTGTCACGGATAAAGGCCATAAATTTTATATTGGTTCCGCGAAAGAATTTGAAGAAAAAGCACAAACATTTTTCTAAGATACAAAAGCATTCGAAGAATTATCTGAAAATTCATTCCATCAAATTCAAGATAAAGCTATTGCATTACTGAATCAACTTCGTGAAAAAGGATCAATTTCTAAAAAACAATATGAAGAAATGGCTCCTGATCAAAAACAAACTGAATTAGCTCATTTATATTTTAAACCTAAAACACACAAGGTAAAAACTTTCTATAATTTGATAATTAGGTTAAATCAATTATATTCGAACCGTCTACATATATGTATATACGATCATTTTTAGGATGGTATACCAGTTCGACCCATTGAAAGTACAATTCATACTTCAACCAGAAATATTTCCAAATTTTTAGATAAAATTATACGACCTATATTCAATGAAAAATGTCATCAAACAAATATTACTGATAGTTATTCTTTTCTCCATAAAATTTTGAAATATACGACAAAGAAAGATCATTTTAAATCATCAACTCTTTTTTGTACATTTGATATACGCAATTTATATACAATGTTACCACAAGATGAAGCATTAAATACTCTAGTTGAATTTCTTTATGCACATGGATGTCGAAACGTAGAAGGAATCTTATTGGATACAATAAGAAAATTAGCTTCTTTCGTTATTAAAGAGAATGTATTTGTCTATGGCAAGAAATTATATCGACAAGTACATGGTGGTGCTATGGGTTCATCGTTTACTTTAACTCTGGCGAATATATATATGTGGAAATGGCAACAAAAATTTGTTCGTGAACAAGATAGTACTGGTGATATATTTCTAAGGTATGAGGAATAGGCATAATTAGCAATAGCGACCGATCAAAATCTATTTAGATATATTGATGATATTTTTATAACATGGAATAAGTCAGAACAAGATCTAATTGACTTATTAGAACAAGCAAATACATGGGACTCAAATATTAAATTAGATTATAAGATTGGTAAAAGTCTACCATTTCTGGATATTCTTCTTACCAATGATACTGGTATTCTATTTACATCTGTTTATCATAAACCATCAGCTGAACCTTATGTTGTACCATTCACATCTGATCATCCTCGACATATCTTTATCAATATTATACAAAATAGTCTCAAACATGCACTCATATATTCATCGACATTTGAAGCATTTAATCATGAACGACGTTATATAAAACTCATGCTATTATATAATGGGTAAGTATTCCTATTGTTCCGCTTTTCAATCTAATAGAAAAAATATTGATATTGATTAAATTCTCTAGTTATCCATCATCATTTATTGAGAGTCAATTTCGAAAATACTTTCAAGGACATATCTCTTCTATATCGTTACTGTCATTTCTTATTGATGAACAACAATTCCACATCATGGGTCAGAAAATTTTGAAACAGCCAACTGATCATCAAATACCAAATGAATTTCCTACAACTACAGGTAATAATCTCAATCTTTCAACCAATGACGCTCAACAAACTACAATAACAACATCAAATAATGGACAGAATAATGAAGATGATAAAACTAATAGAAAATTCTACATTCATCCTCCATATGAACACCGTTTTCGAGACATGAAACGAGGTCTTCATCAAGTTCATCAAGATCTCTTCAATCAATCACTTGCCAAAAACGTTAAAATGACTGTAGGAAATCGAAACCGTCGAAATGCAGCGAATGAACTGATCCGTAAAAAAACCTACAAAATCATTATTGTTGAATAAACCACGTCAAAGTAAGTGACACAATACTTAACTATTCTCTGATCTATTCGTTTCTTATACTTTTCTATCTATGAAAATAGGAAAACATCCGAGAACCAAACGAATTAATACCGATCAAGTCCAATGACCAACATCTGCGAACGAATTGCTTCGAGTTGACGACGACGACGTACAATATTTTATCATGTACAACTTTTTCTATCATATCTAATACATTCTTATTAAAATGTTTTATGTCATTCATATTAAATTCATCGAAATCTTTTTTTCTGACCCTTAATATGTATTCTAATCAACTGTTCTTCTAGATTTATAGAGAAATATAAAATGAAGAACTACAACTTAATCTACTACACATATGTTTCATCCAATCTCAAAAGTCAGATATCCAATCAAGTCAACAACCAAATACAACGACAAACCCTCATAGATCAAATGAATAGTATCAATGAAGAAATCTAGATTATAGTAGCTATTCTCACTACTAAACACAGAATTGAACATTATTATTCGTTAATAATTGTTTTCAATAATTCTTGATTGATTTCCGAATCATTAAGATAAAGCCATCTGAAGATCGACTTAGCCGTCGTGAAACTAGTTATCGTAGCTATTCTCACTACTAAACACAGAATTGAACATTATTATTCGTTAATAATTGTTTTCAATATTTCTTGATTGATTTTCGAATCATTAAGATAAAGCCATCTGAAGATCGACTTAGCCGTCGTGAAACTAGTTATGGTAGCTATTCTCACCCTCACCCTCACACCCTCAGCTAATTCCTAATAATCCTAAAATTCCGATAGTTCCGATAACTCCTAATATTCTGATTATTCCGATAGTTCTTAATATTCTAATTATTCTGATCATTCCGATAGTTTCTAATGTTCTGATTATTCCACTTATTCTAAATATTCGGATAATACCAGAATTCCAAATATCGCAAGGTCTGTGAAGCGTTTACATGTGATACATGGAAGTATATATATAACGGTGTTTTTCGTTGGAGAGGAATTTTATCTAGAATTCTATGAAAATTCCGGAATCTTAGAATATTGACACGTCTCTAGCAGATTTACGGTCTTATCCGGCGGCGTCCTTTCTGTATTAGTTAATATTCTAACTAATGATTATTTTTCCAGCGTCATCTTTATTAAATATTCAAACTCGTGAATTAAGGGAAAATAGCCGATGTGGCTGGGGCCAGCGCCTCGAGCGCACTTACGAATATAATGAGGTGTGATTTTGACCGAAATCTGATGGTTTTCTGAGAGTTAAAAAATTTTCATGTAGTAAAAAGTAAAAAAATATCATGCCGAATAACTAGGGGTGTACAGCTCACGCTCATTCTCAGATGAGCGGTAATGAGCGGTCGTGAGTCTGAGTGTTTTTGTTTAAGTATATCCTGAAAGTTCAGTGTAATGAGCTTCTTTTAACTAGGAGTATATAGTTCACACTTAATCCCGCTCACTTGATTTGAGTTAGTGCTATTTGGCGGAGACCGCTCATGAGCGTGAGCGTAAATTGTACACGCCTACGAAGAACGGCGGTTAACCGACAATTTTTGACCGGTTATAGCGACATGGGTAGTTTTTGGGTCCGGTCTAAAAATACACTATTTTAGTATTCATACCTGAAGAAAGCTGCAATAAAAAGTAGCCATAGTAAAGAGCACAACTTGCTTCTTCTAATGACATTTTCCGAAGAAAATTTCATCATGAAATGGCCGCGCAGTAGATCACTAGAATAAATGCTTGGATAATTTCGAAGGATGAAATACAACATGCTGAGATTGTGTTGTTGATAAAATCTCAATACATCGATGGATTGACTTGAAATCTGCTTCGCATATACTAAACAGTATAGACTATAATATGACGAAAATCAGATTGTTTCAGCTCATGTAGTTGTTGAGATATACAGAAAGTAAAAAAAATTTATCTATCAGTCGAATAATTTTCACAACCGCTGTAAGTTGAAAAAGTCAATTTGTATTCAAAGTTCTTTAGATTTTCGTGCAATATATCTGAACTACTCATTCAATGTTAAAGATAAAATATAAACATGTAGTCCATATTTTCAATGCCAGTGAGCGCTTAAAGATTAGTATGAAAATGCTTTATTCAATGCTGATGCGAATGAGAAAGGCAGTTTTTCAAACTGAATAACTTTACAACACCGTGAAAATATCTTAATGAACATGGTGATATGCCTCAAGTCTCCTCTAATTTATTTTTTAACCTCTAACCGTTTTCCGAACACCCGTATATATTCTAAAAGAGGAGACTTTGACACACATTTCCATGATAAATTTGTTTTAGAAAAATCGAGTTCTCCAAAGAGGAGAGGAAAAGACCTCCTCAATATATTTATTCAAATAAAAAACAAATTTCAATCTATTCAAAGGAACATGTTAATTTCGTTGGAAAAGTGTACCTCGTACACTCTGCTTTTTGGAGTAAGTGTAAAACAACGTGTATTTCGGGAGCAACAGATGTTCTGTACGTTTTGCTTCCGCTTGGTACACTTACCATTAGAAACACTGATTCTATAGGCACAAGATGATGCCACACTGATATGACCAAAAAATTGCTTTGCTAGCTCTGATGCTGCACAGAGCTTCACTGTTAAATCTGAATAGCCTTATATTAGATAGTACGGATAGAGATTTTCGTCACACGAACAGTCTCAGCTAGCATTACGTCAATGATTTTCCCAGTAGTGTAAGATGACTCATTAATCCGCTGACAAATGGTTGACACATGAATAATACGCCATTTTTCATGAGTCTAAAGGACACTTTTGGAGACTTCTCAGTCTCATTAGCTACACAAAGCTACTGGCTAACGTTTGAAATTGCTCTAAAGCAACTACTTGAGAAACTCAGAAAAGAGGATTCGATGAAATCTATGTGTCAAACGGCAATTATTTTTGCATTCCACTGTATATTATTGTTTTCTATGTTTTTTCCATTCATTCTGAGTACAGGGTTTGTGTAGAGCGAAACTCGCGTTCGCTTTATCAACAATGGCGCTACGCCAGCGTTAATGCTTCATATATTTATGTGTTGCGACAGAAGGCTTTAATTCTCATTCGTCACAAAAGCAAAAACGAGCGTCATTGACTCTGTATAAATATTTTTAACGTGCACGTCTGCCACCATAAGGAAAGAAAAAAATATCACTATAGAAATCTACTTGACATCGAACATTGTTTTCTTTTCTTTGCTTGCTATACATCGAGTGAGGAGAAACTTCGGCGATAGTTTTTTTGTTTGGCATATATCTCGACGTAAGTCAATAGTAAAATCGACAACTTTTTTCAAAAGATGCACTGTGAAAAGCTCTAAAAAATAATAGTACTAAATCCTATTAACTTGTGTAAATAGTCTTTTCTATACTCAAAATGAAAAAGCTGCAGAACAATGCTAGTTTTCACCATATTGAGCATAATAAAAAGCGTGTAGAAAACTTTTTTCTTTTGCAATAGGGTTCCGTTTATGCAACTTGTGTGAATGTTTTCATAGCGCATGTTTTGTAAAAAGGTTTGAAACTTTATCACTTTTTTAAAACTGAACTACAGGATGTCCCAGAAATAACCGACCAAAAAAACATTCGAGTGTATCCCTTACAGCTCGAGCAAACGAGCTGTTTTTTATCAATGATGGAGGCATGTTTAAAGTTTATATCCATAAAGACACGCCTAGAGAAACCCTTTGTCAAGTACCACTGGTGGCCTCAACAAAAAAATTTTACTTTTCACAGATAGGTAAAAAACATTATAGTTAACGAAGGATATCTGTAGGCATGTCTTTATGAATATAAAGCTTGAACGTATCTCTATCATTGATAAAAAGATCAGCTCATTTGCTCGAGCTGTAACGGAGATATTCGAATTTTTTTTTGGTCGTTTATTTCTTGGACACCCTGTATATTGAAAATGACAAAAAGTCTTCCACACGTTTTTTTATGACTAATATTTAATATTTAACTGAGCAATAAAATAATTAAAATGAGCAATAATGAAATTTAGCAATAATTGTATTGAATGAGCAATAACTATACTAAATAAGCAATATTTATACTGGATGATCAATAATTTATTTAAAATAACGGTAAATTTTATACAAAAAGTGTAAGCGAACAGATACAATATTCACTCGCCATATCCATTACATGTGTGATATATGGTATTTTTCTTTCTTTCCTTTCTATTTTTCATCTTCTTTTCTTTTTTCCATCCTCTTTCTTGTCCGTTGGTATATTCCTTAACCGTATTGAAATTATTATTTCCAGTTGGGAAAAAAGGGACATGATATCATCTTTTTTTTCCAATTATATCTCACTATACAGCTGAGATTTGACCCTCTTCTTTCCCTTTCTCACTTGTATAAATACCCGCATGTTCTTGTTGAATAGCCACACATTAACATCTTCAATACAGCTGTAACAAATGGCAATATGGATTCATTATTTTACAGAAATATGTAATTTTTATATTTTATAAAATAAAATACATAATTTATACAAATGACTCAACCACAAAGCCTAACGAATATTTTCTGATAGTGGAAACAAGAGCCGTGCAAGCGAGAGTGGGGAGAGGATACCTGCTGCTTTTGAAAATTAAGGACAACTTTCCTTCATTTCTAGAAGAAATATATCAGACAGCTTTCTCTTTTAGTTAAGTTCAACAGAAACTTCCTTTTTCCTTCCCAGTTTTAAATCAGATTCGTAGACTCTGTCCGGAGATGTAGAATCTGTCGTGATTTCGAAAAATTTCCCCCAGCGATGGTTTCTTTTCCCCCCGTATTTCTCCGAGAACGTTCCTAGAAAGTAGAAAATTTTTCTCAACTGCGTTGGCGCAGACGGATAGATTCTGCACCTCTGACTCTGTCGCCAAATTTCAAATTTTCCAGTATCCCTCCCCGCCTTGAGCCTTTCGCGCCGCTCCTGGGTGAAAAAGAGCCAGATCATCTAAAGTAAAAAAAGCTTTATTGACACAATAATATACTATCTGCTCATTTTTTTCAAGTGTAACTAAAAATAACGTACTTAGGTAGTACTTGTTATTCATCTGCAGTACTTGGTTGTGTTTTATTGTCTCATTAATGATCACTTAGATGATCGAAACGTCGAATATTAAAATTTAATAAAATTAAATGAGTTTCTCCACTTTTTCTACATTTATATAAAGTTTTTTATTACTCATGAATTACTGCTAAATCGTATTTTAATTATTGCTCATTCCAACATTTTTATTGCTCAAATAAATACTACCCTCTTTTATTATCCTCATTCTGGTGAGAAGTATCGCTGTCATGTAACTCTCTCGTTTTAAGTACTGAAAAAACCATACAACAGATCAGTAGCGCAACCAGGATTTTTAGACCCATGGGCAAACTTCCATTGAATAAAAATGGCTAGTATTTATTTGAGCAATAAAAATACTTAAATGAGCAATAATAAAAAATACGAATGAGCAATAATCTTCGAGCAATAAAAAATTCTTATTTGAGCAATTTTATAATATGAAATGCGTGATAATTAATTCATTAAATAGCAGAATTAAATTCATATTTTAGTAATAAGAAAAAGAAAAACTCCAGTTTTTATTTCCACATTTGACAATTATAAAGAGAAAAATGAGCAATTAATATACTATTGAAGCAATACAGCTTTTCCAGCTTTCCCTAGTTGACTCTCACCCGCGAAGTCACCGGTGAGTCCCTTGAAAAATGCGAATTTCCTGGTGAATCCCCAGGGAATCCCCTAGGGATTTTCCAAAGTGCAGAGACGTTGAGTGCATGATATATATTTCCGTGATACTATCACTGTAGTTTTCCTTTGAAAAGCATCATATGATGCAGGATAGATAGACAGATAGATAGATAGCCAGAAGTAGCTAGATAGATGGGTATGAAGTGTAGGTGTTCGTATAAAGAACGAAATGTATGCGTGTGAGTTCGGAATGTATTCAATGAAGAACGAACACACAACAAGAAAACACGAACTAGGACAAACAAGAAGAAGAACAAAACGAATGAAGAGAGAGCGAGAGAGAAGAGAAAACAACGCGTATATATATTGTGAAATATATATATGCAATAGAAATGTTGCGTGACTATCCGATCACGCGTGGACAACGTGTGAAGTCCAAAATGTAGGTCAATATGAGAAGATAGGAAAAGACAGAAAGAGGAGAAAGAGGATAACACCAACATGAAGATAGATGGGTATGAAGATAGATAGATAGATAAATAGATAGATACTTTAGGTAGATAGGTAGATGAGTAGGTAGATAGGTACCAACCACTGGTGACTTCCTGTGAACTCCCTAGCAAATTCCTGGTGATTCCCCTCCACCCCCTGCAAATCCCAGGGGACTCCCCTCCACTCCCCGACAAGTCCCTGGCGAATCCCTGTCGTGATTCCCCGGTGAGTTTTCATGGGGAACTCCCCGGAGATTTGTTCAGGGAGAGTCAACTAGGGAATATATCCATTAACAGGATTGGGAATTTCAAAGATAATAAGGAAAAAACAATGAGAAAGATTAGTACTTGAAGATGTCGACATTTGGAAAATACCTGGGATGAAAAGAAAAAAAGAATATATATGTGAATATCGTGCATACGCCTAGTATACCATACGATCGAAAGAAAGAAAAGAAGTATCCAACACAGATGAATGACATTGTAACACCTGGATTTTATTGCTCTCTACACACACGGTTTATTGCTAGTTTAAATAAATCATTGCTCATTAAGTATTATTACTGCCCATTCAGTATTGTTATTACTCATTTAGTATTATTACTGTTCATTCAGTATTTTTATTGCCAAATTTCGTTATTGCTCATTCAAGTATTATTATTGCTCATTTAAGTATTATTATTGCTTGTTTAAATAGAAGTCAATAAAAATAACATGATGGGCAAAACGGGCAAGCTTTTTATTGATGGGCAGAAACTTTTGACTTCACAAAAGCCTGAAACGTAGAAGAAACAAATATAATGAAACAAGTAAAAATCCTTTTAACCCTTGCAGACCCATCGCTCAGCCAATAGATGAAACTACTTTAAAACTTTATATTTAATAAGAGCAGTGTATGCTCTTGATATTGTCGTCAAAATTTTCTAAAAATCTTTAAACTCATTTACGATTCTCGGTCATACCGTCCTATAGGATTTCCTGTTTTCCTTTTTAGGATAGGGGTGCTATTTCAAAAACCCACAAGGTTTAGCACTTGATTAATTTTATGAATGTTATGGTTTTTATACGGATGTATTCATCGAAGCATCCTCTATGTCATAGTGAAAACTGTACCTCGATATCATTCTACATCCTCTAGTTATTCGAAAATTAAAGAACTTAAAATCCGTACTATATTTAGTACGATGAATCTGAAAGGGTTAAATAAAAACTGCATTAAACAGAAATGTTAAGCCTAAGCCAGGTATGTTGTTAGTCTCTTTCTAATGTTCTTTTCTGTAGCATTTATATTTCAAATCAAATACCAAAATTCAAACGACAAGAATTCATTTGTGTATATAATTGCACTATGTCATCTAAATTTATTTTTATGTTGCTAAGTGTTTTCTGACTAGAACCGAACTTATTTTGCCCGAACATAGAGTTAAAATATAAGAAAGAATTCTTGTCTTAATTTCTTAGAAAACAAACAAACAAAGACGACATGTGTTATTCAAACAGATGAAGAAAATATAATTAGTATCTATTTCATAAACAAATAAATCTCAATAAGTAGAATTTCAATGGGCAAAAATTCACCCCTAAAAGTTTCAATGGGCAAAGCTCAAAATCAAATGGGCAATTGCCTATTTGCCCCCCTGGTTGCGCCACTGCAACAGGTAGTAAAACTAGGTTTAGATTTTTCGGGATGCCAAATCCATATTTGACACATCTCCTGTGGCCAATTCTCGTTATTACTAGTTGATGATAGACAACTCTAGCCAATTTTCGGTTAGTTTTAGGAAAATTTAAACGACCCTATCTAATTCTAGACGATATTCAGTCAGTTGTACAGAATTTCTAAACTATTTACCCCAATTTCAGCCAATTTTAGCCGATTCCTGTCAGTTCCAAGTTCAAGAATTGAAAGTGTTGCATCTCTAGATTTTATCGAACAGTTACACATCTAGAACTGTTGATTACATGGCTACGAATACAAACTTAACCTCTTGGCGAGTCAGAGTCACCTCTCTGCCACCGAATCTGACTCAGCTGGATTTAGCTCAAGTATTTTCGTTGCCCCCATTTCGTATCGATTTCGCCGAGAACGAACGGGAAGCTCGGATAAATGGATTTGACGACAAACAGACAGCAGATGACTTCGTCTCGAAGTGGTATAGATACGCCATCCGGGGAACGAAAATTGAAACCGAGACTGTCAGTCTAACTCGACAAGAGAATGTGGCTGATCAACGAGCCTCACTAAGTCCGGAAAATGTGCGTGAACAATCGGACTCAATTCGCTTAACTGAAAGCATGTTAGCAATGATCACATCTCGCGGAAACTCTCTGGGAACGGTTATGGTGGCTAGCTGGAACTGCAAAGCTGGGACGGCTGCTAGAATCAGTGCAATTACACAACGTATCTATATTCGTGAAATACTTAACGCTCTGGATTGTGACGTGATTGCTTTGCAGGAACTACCGTGGGTGCCCCAGAATTTTGTTTTACGAGTGTTGGAGCGCGGAGCACCCAACGATACAGAATTCTTTCGCCGTGATTATGAAGTAATCGGCACTCAGAATGCCTCGATTTATTATGATCCAAATAGCGTTGAAGTAACGAACTGGACTAATCGAATACACGTACCACCAAAACGGAGGGCACTTAATGGACGCTTTACAGCTGGATGTGTAACAATTCGTAGTCGCAACGTCCTTCAGTCAGCATCTGATATATCTCAACGTAGATCTCGACCTTACCAATTTCTGCTCGTATCGGTGCATATGCCGAAAACTCGCTACAGTAACTTAGCAAGACAAAATAATGCTCACTGGATGCTTCATGCTATAAACGAGTTCAGCCTTAATCACCAGCTACCAGTTTTTATTGCAGGTGATTTCAATACATCTTTAGAGACTGTCGAACTGCCACATCGTATGTATACACTAAACGGAAACAACAGAATTGATTATGAATTGTTCTCTGGTAACTTTACTGTTGTTTGGGATTCATTTGACATGTTCGAACGCGGTGACAATAGAGTCGATTTTCGGTATTTTAGTGCGAATGCTGTAAAACGACTAGCAAGCCAGAATACTTCATTGAGAGGTTTGATTAACGCATATAGTGCTGCCGGATCTCATACTCCTGTTCGTTACCAAATGACTTTCACCACCATATAAAAAGTGCTGCAGAAGCAGTAGTGTAGAACTCTATAACTCGATGCGAGCTTTAAAAATTTCTTCGAATATTCAACTTTTCAAGTTTTCAACTTGTGAATTCGAATTCTGATTACTTTAAGGGTGAAGATGAGTATGAAAAGTAACTACCACAATCATGCTTTTGATTGTATTATAAACCTTCTCAGACTCTTATCAATTTTTTGCTTTTGTTATTTGGTTTTATTGTTGAAGAGAAGTTTTGTTACTATTCAGCAAGGTAAATAGAAGTAGATATGTAGAATATGATAGAAATATATTATTTTGTTCTTAGAAATGTACTGGTAACTAGATTATGTTTATACGGCAAAGCAAGTAAAAATAAGGATAATAGCAAAGATAATGATATCTAGAGCTAAGAGGATAAACATTTTGTGGAACACGATCTAAAAGAGAGTATTGAGGTATTTAAGGGTAGAAATTTGGACCTACACCTTGAGGATGAGATGAGGGTGAGGATGACTATTATATTAAGAAATTACTACGTCCTAGATTTCGGCCTTTCTCAAGAGTCACATTATTAGAGAAAGCGCTTGTCTAGAAATTAGCTAGTTACTTTTTATGAAGAAGCAATTTAGTGAATTAATATGAAACAGATTAACCTATATATTTAAAATATAAATTAATCTGCTAATTTCAACTCTTGCTTTTCAGCAATCGATCTTTAGTGCCAAATAATGGATGTGTTTAATAGATTTCTAATAAGAAATAAACGCAGAATTTGCTTCGCCGACGCGTTTCGTGTATTTATTATAAAACACACTCTTCAGGGCTCTGCATTTATAAAAAACTTATTAGAAAAACGAAAAGAAAGAAAAAGCTGGATTAAAAATATATCAACGAAGAATAAGATAAAGGGCAACGAAATAATTTTGTATAAGTCGACAAATTAAATGAAAGGTGCTGTTCAAGTCACGAGTATGCACCAGACGCTGTTGTAAGTTGTTTACATTGCGCGTGCCTAATATTAGTGAAATATCATTGATTGGTGATTCTGAAAAATATTTGCGCCAAAGTTTATGGAATTTTTTAGGAAAGTTCTTCATATTTGAGCAATATGTAAAATGAATGAACATTGTTTGACCATAATCGATTGGTTCTTTGGCTTTTATAGGACTATTAATAATTCGTTGACGAATATGATTATAATTCGTTATGTTGATTGGTTGTTCAATTTTATATTTGTAGAAGACATAATTGAATTGTTGATCGATAAATTTACTTGGATAACTATTCATAAGTAATGCCATTTTTAAATGATCACGTTCACGTTGATATGCTTCAAATTTTGAACAATATCTTATTGCTCGAAATAACATAGCAAAAGGTATATTCTTTTTCATATGCAACGGATGGACGCTATTGAATGGCAAATAATATGGCTCATAAGATGGTTTATGGTAAACGGAAGTCAATAATATACCATCTTGATTTTCTATATGTAAATCCAAGAAATTAACATGTGAACTAATGTTTGCTGTTAGTTTAATATTGGAATCAAATTTATTCCAGCGATCAACTTGTTGTTGAAAATGACGAATTGGCCAATTGATAATAATAAATATATCATCGATAAAACGAACGTATAGGCCACGACTGTTTGTAATTTGTTTTAAAATATCTTGTTCGAAGAAGAACATGTAACAGTTGGCTATTGTCAAAGTTAATAGAGAACCCATTGCTCCACCTTTAATCTGATGATAATATTGGCCATTATATTTAAAATAATTATTGGTCATCACAAATCGAGCTAATCGAATAATTACTTCAGTTTTTAAGTCATCGATTTGTTCAAGATTTAAATGGTCTAACATCTTTCGCAAAGATAACACTCCTTCGACTTGTGGAATCATTGTATAAAGATCAGCGACATCGATTGTACATAAGACAGTTTCTTGTCTTATATTAATTGGAGACCATTGTTGAAGTCTTTGATATAATTCAAAGCCAGACGTGACTGTTGTTTTCATGGCCATTTTATTAAATAATGGCCGTAATAATTGATCAAGAAATTTGGAGATCTTTATTGTTGGATGTTTTAATCCAGAAACGATTGGTCGAAGTGGAGTACCAGGTTTATGAGCTTTAGGTAAATAGTAGAGATGAGCTAATTCAGCTTTATTTGCTTTAATACATAATTGCTCATATTGTTTCTGACTAATCCATTTGGCCAAACGTAAATCTAATAGATATTTGTTGGTAGAGTAATAAGATCAGGAAATGGATCATTTGTACCAATACATTGATAAGCCTGAGTTTTCTCCATATATTCATGTGATCTTTCTTGATAATGTTCTAATCTTCCTAAATGAAACACCTTTGATTTATCCGTCTTTCGAAGAATAACATTAGCCAATCGAAATTTATGTTGCAATCTTTTGATTGTTCGATTCACATTGGTTTTTCTTCTATTATTCAATGAAGACCCAATAAATCTTTTATTTTGATTTAAATTAGTAGTTAAATTTAAATAATTACGCGGATGAGGATGAGCAGGAATATCATGATAATTTTGAAGTAGAGCATCTAATTCATTAATGAATTCTTCGACTGGACGACCTGGACTGACTCTCTTTTGAAAGAAGCGATTTTCAAGTTTTCTTCTTAGGGTAGCCAATTCAGTGGTACGTCGTCGAGATGCTATCTTCGGGTCATTGAAAATAAATCGAGGACCTAATCTTAATATGTAATGCTCATCCTCGGTTAAATTGAAATGTGGTGCTTCATTGATGATATTTGGACTTAGAAGTCCATGCCTGTTGTAGGAGGAGGAGGAGGAGGCTTGTCGATTTTGTCTTTGACCAACTCCTCTTCTAAAAAATAACAGGCCTGTTCCACTTGTAATTGAATTCGTTTTACAACTAATTTATAATATTTTTCCAGTGCTTCATAATGTTTCACATTTTGATTGTAGATATCATCATTTTCTTGTTGAGATTGCAGATCATCGCTACTATCGCCAAGAAGAATATGTCGATTTAATAATGGTAATTTTGGACGACAATTTTCGATGATAATATCAATTTCATTTTTATCATTATTCATTGCACGAGATTCTATATCAAAATAATATTTGAATGTATTTTTATGAATTGAATTAGTTAACTCTTGCATTCCATCATAAATTGATTGAACTTCATCTTGTTTGAAAGATTTAGTATCAACTTTAAAAGAAAACGTATTCCTCAAAATAAATTTTGGAGGTAGATTATATTTAATACGTTTTTCTGTAATCTTGAAATTCTTCACTTTTGTTGCCCATTTGTTTAATTTGGGTTTTAATAATAAATGAATATTCCATATTGGTTTTTCTTTAGCCATAGTCTCAAAAGCTTTAAGAGCTTGATATTCTTCTTTTTCTTTACAAGCAATTGTATAACGTGCTTGACCACTTTTTAAAACATGCTGTATATGTTTATTAATATATGCTTGAATTTCTTTTTCCATATTGGTTAAATCGAATTTGTTACGTGCTAAAGTATCTGCATTAGTTCTAGTATTGGTAGAATTGGAATATGATTGGTCTTCTTGACGATGAGTACCAATTGCTAACCAATAATTGTTATATTTAATCTGTAAATCTCTAATAGTTACTTCAAATTCGTAACAATTTGATTTGAAATAATTAATTTTCTTGGCGACAAATTGTTTAATTTTAGATTTATTTGGTCCTCCTTTAATACGATTGAGAATTTCTTTCGGCCAAAAACTAGAATCTTCACCTAATTTTTCATAGGATTTCCATAATTTTAATTCATTTTCTGCCCGTAACCATTCATCATCTAGTAGTGCTCAATCACAACGTGCAACAACACCAACCAATGAACCAGTCGTTCTGTCTCAGCAGTTGAACCACAATCCCCTTCTTTCGTCACCAACGCCAGTACTACCTGGTCAGGTATTAACACAAGCTGACCATGAAGATAATCTTCGTATTGATATGGATCAAGTTATTTACAACTTTCTAAATCGACTCAATAGACAATATCATCCATATCATGGAATGTTCACATGGACAACCCAGGTCGATCCTGCTCGGTCGGAACCGGTAGCTTCCATCATATTCCGCATATTTCCTTGCTGCCGGATTCCGGCCGGTTTTCGCCGGATATTTTCTGCCGGATCCAGCAAAAAACGGCAACAGTTAGGAACCGTCAATGTTCCGGCTATAAAAATCCTCGAAAAAACTGTTTGTTTCGTTTACCATTAGGATCCTGCCGGATCTTTCAGAAAATCTCAATCGTTTTTTCCGACTCAGTTTCGATACGAACTCATTTAAAATTAACCAGAAATCGAGATAAAGTAATCAAAACGACACAAAACTATCCGACTCTATATACTACACGACCACAAATATAACAGAACACGGCTCCAGAAGTGAGAGTGCAATAAGTTTTAGCCAAAAAGCGTCAAATCAATTGTTGGGTATCATTCTAGCGTTAAAATCCTCGGCTTAGGCCTAGATCCGACCAGATCCGTGTAGAATCTGAGTCTGAAAATTTTAAATAAGCGGATCCGAGTCGGGTTCGTGTGTGACTAGTTTTTATAAATCGGTTGGGTCCGGGTTCGAGTCTAAATTCAAAGTGTTCGGTTCATATAAAAGTATTCTTCAAATTTCACATTATCGCTCATTTATTTAACAGTAGTTTTCAACTGACATATAAAACGATGCAAGCGGATCCGGGTCTGACTGTAAAAGTTTCGATTAGTTGGTTCCCGTCCAGATTTGGATCCGGATCCGGATCCAAAACCTTCCGGTACAGGTTCGGTTCGAGTTTTTCAAAATGTAAAAAAGGAATCAAGTCCGGTCCTACGTTCGGATCCAAAATATTCAGAACGAGTGGCTCCATTTTAGGAAGGGAGGAAGTCTAGTGAATAAGTAGAAAAAGTTGGCAAGGGACCAAAGCATGTGAAGCGGCGTAATCAAAGTGCATAAGTTTATTCATTAAACAATGAGCATGGGTTCGGCACTGGCTTATATATTGAACATGGTCAGAATATAAGAGTAACAGAAATGTAGACAAAACCGAGTGTCGGTAACTTTAATACCGAATCTGCAAAATCACTATTTATGTGCCTTTCGTACCAAAGAAAAGCGGAGAGGCACTTACCCAAGTATTTCAGATCGAACTCACCTGTATAAAAGAAATAATTAAGCTTCTGAGCACTGAAATACTACCGAATCGAATATACACACTTTGATAACATTTCGAGCGAAGACCAGTGCGAAAGCAATCAGCCACTACCCAAGCCGAACAAGAGACCAAAACACCACAGTGGACAAAATTCGTTCCCAAAAACTTTCTCCCACTGAGAGAATATCAGTTAAATCCACTGTTGACGGAACTTTTTCTACACTCATCTATCAAAACATCGATACTTCTAAACACCAAACAAGTGACACAACAAAACTGAGCGTCCGCGAGAAAAAACCCAAGCTAAATCTCTGCTGCAATACTTAATCTCCAAACTCAATACTAACCATTAACCCAACAACCGCAGAACATTCCTCGGAAACACGTTCTGAATAACACGGTGTTCGGACTGATTCATCCGAAGCACGAATCCGACACATACCCGGGACGCAGAATACGAACGTATTTATCATTTGATCCGCCAAAAAAACATCAGAAAAAAAATTCGACGTAGCGGATAGTCAATCGGAGCCCTACTATGGGAATTCCATCCGCTTCTACTATCAGCATCCCACAGAACCCATCCTAGCACTTTCACAAACGTTCAGCGTGAGCCCCAACCAATAATTTCTAAGCAAAACCGATTTTCGGCAAACATCAACCGACATCCACCGATCGAAAACGCTCAATTCCAATAGTAACATCAAATCCGATTCCAACAATATGCCTCCCCCTATCCACCCACAACCTCAACCGAATCCCTAGCTGGCAGCATCCCACTTCACACACCCATATTTCCTCCAATGCAGAGGACATCGTCATGGAACTCATGAACATAGAAAGTACAAACTCCTTCGAGTAGTGAAGATATTAGTGATAAAAACCCACTCCACCACCAGAATTTGATTATTATATACGACACCACAACGCCGCCCACCGGAAACGAGCAGAACCGACCATCATCCTTTTTTGGCCGCTCTCAAAGTACTACATACTACTATTCAAACCTTCGCTAATCTAAGATGACAGACTGGAAAAAGGTACTTTATAGTACTATTCATTACTCTGTTAGTCTAAGATCTAACCATACAAAAAAGTACTTTATAGTACTATTCATTACTCTATTCGTCGAAGATCATAGAATAAGAAAAAGTACTTTAAAGTAATTTTCATAACTCTATTGATCTAAGATCTAATGATACAAAAAAGTACTTTATAGTACTATTCATTACTCTGTTTGTCTAAGATCTAATGGTACAAAAAAGTACTTTATAGTACTTTTCATATCTCTATTGCTCTAAGATCT
>JAJEKB010021422.1:6408-20666 GCA_022393335.1 Macrotrachela quadricornifera | reverse complement strand
GCAAAAGTGAAATACTCTTAATTGTATTGTGGTAGCTTGTCTCACCCTCACCCTCACCCTCAAGAGCTTGTTACACATGATATAGCTTTACGATTATTCAGAGAAATAAATAACAATGTTATTGAATAATAAGTACTCGATATTCCAATGATTTCATGAATTAACGTTTCATATCTTCTTTATACCATTATAGTTAAACAAAGCTTTGTATTAATTGTTACCTAATTCAAACTGATCGTTGAACGTTCTTTTCCGAAATCTTTTTGAAAATGATATTGAACTCCATCCATTGATGAACATTTTTTTATGTCGCTACTGACAGTTCGATTGAAGTCATGTGTGTAAACATTAATTCTTTTTAATTGTAGATGATATCCAATTGGAAGATTTTCAAATCATCGATATGGACAATTTGGAAGATGGCAAAGATTATGATAATTTACCAACTTTACGGGTGTCTTGTTTTTTACACTCACTTCAACTTTGTGTTCGTGATGGCGTCAAGAACACTTTATTTATGTCGAAGGCACTGGAAAAATGTCGTGCTTTTGCAAAATTTTCACACAAATAAAATAAAATTGCAGATACACTTGATCTATTAAAGAAAACTATTCGCAAATCGAATATAACACGCTGGAACAGTGATTATCTCCTTGTGAAGTCAATTTTATCGATCGGAAAAGATGACTTAGATTCTCTCGCCTCCTTAATGGAAAGTCCAGTAAAATTTACAAAGAATGAAATGGTGATGTTAGACGAATTACTCGATATTTTAGAACCGTTTTATGACATTTCTATCAAATATCATTCAGAAACAATTGTTACAGCCAGCCTCGTTGTTCCAGCCGTCGTGCATTTATTTAGCCATTTACGCGATGTCAAAGGAAAGAATTCTTTTTGCAAAAAACTGGTTCAACAACTTCAGATTTCTATAGATAAACGATTTGCCGGTATTATGAAGCGAATAAATCAACTGCATATTCAAGATAATGATCCATTCAATGATTCGGTTTATTTCTTGTCAACAGTTCTTGATCCATCTTTCAAGTTCTTATGGCTTCAAGATTTGAAATTATTGGCGAATGTAGAGAACCGACTAAAGCAGAACATTATTCAATTGTTACTCGATGAATTAAATAAAGATTCGAAAGTTTCGCTGGCAAAATTATCGGATGAAAGTGGTTCTTCGATGCCACCTCCAAAAAAGAAAAAATTGTTTTGTTATGATGATGGTTATAATGGTTCCGGAAATGATCCACACCTAATAAGTCCTGTTGCTGAACTAGAAGCGTATTTGAATGATCCAATTCGATCTAGATTTTCCGATTACTGGTGTCATTCTCAATTGCATCGACTGAAAAGATTAGCTACACGTGTTTGCTCTGTCCAGGCTTCATCAGCACCGATCGAGCGAGTATTCTCCAATGCTGGTATTATTTTATCTTCAAGACGAACAAGATTGAATGAACAATTGTTCCGAGATTTGGTGTTCTTAAAAGTCAACAAAGCTTTGCTTTGAACTAATCGATTGACTTGCTTATTTAAACTGACTTCATTTTATGGTCAGATATTTTTAGTAATTTTTTTATTTTTTTTCTATTTTAACTTCCTATGTTTTTAATGTAAGAAAAAGTCATTTGCTAGTCAAACACTGACTTTTCTTAGTAAACAAAGATGATAAATTGCTCGTGGAGAATCATTCTACATTTCCAATTCATTATTTAAATAGACTTATACATAAATAATTCTCTATTCATATCAAAATCAAAGGGTTTCCTACGTATATTATATCTTTACATACAAAACACATTCTAAGAATAGTAATTACACAAGGATATGACAGAAATGATCAAAATCTGCAAATCAAACGAAATTTGAAAGAAATTAAACCATGACATGTTGACAGGAACGATACGAATATAATTCCAGCTGTATATGAAAAAATTATCTACTCATATATGATATTTTACGTTCGTTACTATGTTAAGTACATTTTGTACTTAAAATACTGGTACTTCCGTAAATTTACTCTAAGTATTGATACTGAAGTACTCTTCGGTACTGCAAGTAAACTACTTGCAGTAAACAATTTTACTTAAGTATGTGAATATTCTTAAGTAACAGTATCAAAAGTCCTAAGTAAAGTACTAAGTATACAATAACTGGAGTATAGTGAAGAATATTATATGGAACAAATTCTTCAATCAATGGATAAAACTTTAAATGATTTACTGATAAGAAAATTAATTCGAGAAAAACATCTGGAAAAATTTGGTATGAGCAAAAGAACAACAATTAAAATACCACATCTTGATTTTCTACCAGAATCATTGCTTTCAGCAAGATTTGTTTCGGTCAACAACTTCTTTTATTACTTTTGAAATTCATCATTTATATATACATCTTTCATTTGCTAAACTTCGAACTGGTCTTTCTAATTTACTAATAAATGTACTTGTCTATGAAGCTTTGCATCAACGATTATCTGCTCAAGGTATCGAAGAATTAACCGAACTATTTTTACAGAATAATATTTTTATTTACAATGGAAAAATTTATCGATATATCAAAGGTTGTTCACTGAATTTTCCTTTAACAAGATTATTATTTAATATTTATTTATATCATTGGCAAGCAAGTTTACTTCGAGCAGTACGCATCGCAAATGCATTCTTTGGTCTCTATCATTCTTCGGGTTTTCTCACATGGAACCGATCAGTGGAAGAAATAGAGAAGGTTTTCAATGAACTTAATCAAGCATTTTCTTCTGATACACCCATTCATCTAACGTATTCAAGTGGTTCTCATACGAATTTTATTAATTGTTACATTGAAAATTACAAAGGAGCTTTATATACGGATGTTTATTATGATCCAAGAAAACAACCATTTCTTTTACCATATTTTACTCATCATCCACGTTTATTTCATCGACTGGTTTCGATTCCTTCTTGTTCGTGCTGGTCTCTGTTGCAATCGTGTAGAAGACGTCTATGATGGACAATTGAATATTGAATTAACCTATCTTGCCAATGGATATTCACTTGACTTTAATGAATATCATTTACGACAATTCATTCGAGCATTGTATCCTGGTAGTCAAGCGATCAATTTTAATTTCGACCAAAAACTTACTCAATATCGATACAATGCATTTCGCAGTTATCTCTTTCGTTATCATGCAGCACGAAACCAAACTCTGAAAGACCAACAAGAATTGGAAAAAGATCGTAAATTAATTCAATTCAATTATCTATATGATTGGGGTTTAAGATGGAAATTCAATACTGGATTTCTTCGGAAATGGACTGAAATTCTTGAAGAAGATCCAAAATTTAAAAATCATGGCTTAAAAATTAGTTTACAATCCATCCATTGTTATTCATCGAATACTTTACTTTATCAATAGTTCAAATACAATCTTTATTCTCTTCTACTTTTTTTCTGTTTTTGCATGTTTTTTAATCTTCCATATATAATTGCATCTCTTTATTTTTATTTTAGATGAATATGCATTTAATACTTCCGGTTTCATTACTGTTCAGTATTCTATTCTTTTCTTTAATGGTGTATTACTATTATTATAAAAAAGATCGATTAAATATTTGGCCAAGATTTCTATCACCGAAAAATGTCAACCGTTTGCGTAGTTTTCAACCAATACAATCCTATGCATTTCTTTATCTTCATCAACATCAAGCCCGATTTATTCAAGAAGAAATCATTCATCAAGCAAAACGAACACAACGATTTACTATTGTCGTAAAAACTCGTCAATCATCGATCAACTCCATATTGTTACACATTGAAATGATTCAAGAAACACGAACAATCGTTGTCTTAACTGAATATTCAAATACCATCGATAGAAATTCACCATATTATTATACACTTCGTGAATTATTCATGAATATTTTTCAAGAAGCGAAAATGATTCAAACATGGGGCAATATTCGACAGCAGATGATATCTTATACTCAATACGGTTTATTTTCGGCCAATGAAGTTCTTCGTACACCATGTATCAATGTGCAAAAGAACTTCAAAGACTGGTATAATCGTACATTTCGTTATTATATTCAATGTCAACAATATCTCAACTATGATGATCGTGATGGTTCCTTATGTTCATGTGCATTTCGTCCATACAAATCTTCATCGAATCAATGGTCACTTGAACGAGCTATTATATACACATTCGGCGAACAATTAAAAACTTATCCCTATGATATTCATCAATGTCTAGCAGTTTCAAAATTAGCATATATTGTGCACAAGCAATGGACCATTGAACAACTCAATTCGTACAAAGTATCAAAATCCCATTGATTCACAATCTACTGATGTGCTTATTATCTTCGAATGAAATTACAGCATGAACAATTTTCTTTTGTTTTTCTTTAGAATTCTCAACTTTGCTTGTCATTTATTATATTTTTGCTCTTTCTCATCTTGAATATTTTATTCTAGATTTCATACAGCATTGGCCCATTTTTATTAATTACTCTCTTTATCCTGCAATTGATCTATCAGACAATGGATTCATCCTTCGAAGTAACGAAAATATCCCTTTCACAAGTGGAAGCTATCTGTAAAGAAAAGTCTGATCAACGATGGAGATTACATAAACATTACATGTTCATGGACGATTATTTATTTGTTTACTTGAATCACTTTAATCTGGTCGATAAAATTGCAAATATATTTGAACAGGAAGATCGTAAGCAGAAGAATTCAAGTGAAATCAATCACCGAAAACGTGCTCGTGAAGATAGTGAGTCAAGCAGTGCTACCACTCAACACGAAGAAGAAGAAGAAAAAGAACAAGCATTAGGAAGAAAGAAAAGTAAACGAATGGATACAAATTTTGTCGATGCTTCAACTCAAACCGACACAATGCTACCAATGGTTTCGTCTACTTTACCAAGTACAGAGCTAACAACAGTACAGCCGGTGGATGCTTGTGCTGTTCTGGAGAAGAAACGTTATCAACGTACACTCTTACGTCTGCATAACATCTTGTTACGTAATAGTGATATTTCTCTCTTGGATCATCATGGCTTATTAGATCAACTCGTTGAACTTGTTGAAAACTTTGATCGAGCAAAAAACAAATCATATCATCTATCCTCGGTCAATAAAAATTTAATTGAATCAGATACAGCACATGAAAAGTGTGGTATCACAGAAGAACAAAAAGAAGAAGGAGAAGAAGACGATGACGATGACGACGAAGATGAAGACGAAGATTATGGATTCGAGTCGATAACTGAAGAAGACGAGGATGATGATGATGATGATGATGAAGAGAATGATGGAAACAATCCATGTGGATACTGTATGTTTGTAGAAGAACATCAAGCACAAAACTTCCTTCGCAGCAATGTTTCGACACAAACAATGGACGATTTCATTTCTATTTTATTTGATACGGTACAGAACAATATCAATGGTAATTTATTCGATTAGATTTGAACATATTTATAATTGAAGTCTATTCTTCTATTTTAGTTTGATGTCCTATCAAATAACTCCCGATTTGGCATATGAACTATGAAAACAAAATAATATGAACTTTTTTTCTATTCATTTTATTTTAGTGCATGTTAACTCTGTCTAACTCCTCTTTTGAAACAATTGTTTATTTCAGTTATTCTATATACATGATGAATAATTCATTTTAATTTCTATTTTAGATATATGTATTACTAACCCTGAGGAGTACTATCTTATTAAAGATACGAAACGCGTCGGCAAAATCAAATACTCTGCATTTATTTTAATTATTCACTGATTGTTGACAAAAGATCGATTGCTGAAAAGCAAAGATTGAGATCTAGCAGATTAGTTTATCTTTTCGTCAAAGGATAGATTGATCTGTTTCCAATTGATTTACGCTCAAAATTATCTTCGGCATCAAACCTACTGATTATTATTATCATTGTGATTTGATCCATTCTATCTCAATTTATACAAGCGATTTATGTCAATTATGAATTTTAATCCGAACAATCAACAACTACCACTTCCACAACAGCAATATTATTATAATTCAAATCGTCGTGGTCGTGGTAGTGTTTATGGGGGCAATCCGATGTCAACTATGAATTTTAATCCAAACAATCTTCAACTACCACCTCCACAACAACAACAGGAATACTATTATAATCCAAATCGTCGTGGCCGTGTTAGTGTTTATGGGGACAATCAAATGTTTTATCAACAAAATCGAAACTTTATTCCTCGTAGTACATTCAATAACCGTAATTATCGTTTTAATAGTTATCAAAATCGCGGTTATTACAGCAATAGTGATAGCATAGTCAGTCAGCCATATTCGATTCAACCTCAATTTAATGGTATTCCAAGAAATGGACCACGTCCAAATCGTCCAAGACAATTGAGACTGAATGATTTTATGCCAGCACAATTACGTGACGTTTCGCCAGTTGCTGCAAATCTTCCACAAGATTTCAATGTAGCAAAGAACGATACTGGTTCTTCATCCAATACAAGACCTACCACGCCATTAAATGCTTTAGGACAACGTCCAAATTTTGCTACACAAACTATATCTACAAATAATACGACACAACCATTCAGTGTAAATCCCAATCAGCAACAACAACGGCAGCAACAGGCACAAACTACTAGTACTACAAATACAACAGCATCTTATCGTCGTCGCCAACGTCGAAATCGTCCACAGCAAAGTCGTCAACGAGCGAACAGTGTTAATAATAATAATAATCGATTTGCTCCATTAGACAACGATGAGCCAGTGACAGATGCTGAATCTATTTATGGTGATGACAATGATGCTCAACCTGGTTTAACAGATATAAAAAATAAAACTAATATAAAGAAGGAGAAAAAAGACAAGGATAAGAGCAAAAAACAACCACTTTATCTTGAACAAAATCGAATCATGCGATATATGCAAGATAATTATTCAACGACTGTTAGTGGTCGTGGTAATCAAGCGTATGTTTTAGCAGCTGCACCCATCTATGATACATGGGTTCGTAATAATTATGATCTACAAATTTGGCAAGCCTACTTAGCGTTAGATACTGAAAAGAAGCATTGGGCCAAAGAAGTAGTTCAACGAACCAAGAAACGTGATGATGTTACTAATACTCGATTTGTACAGAAGAAAGTTAATTATTTTACAACTGAAATTGCAAAAGAAAGTGCAGCTATTTCAGATTTACAAATTAATTTAACTACATATTGGACTCAAAGTTTAACTAATACAACTCCGATTACATCTAGTACTACACCAGTAACATCGTCAGTCGCTAATACTGATGCAGCTGCTGCTCCTACTACTACATCATCTTCAAATCGTACTAGTGAATCAATCAATCGTCTCGAAAAAGTCATTCTGAAATATATTGGTCATTGTACTCAACATGTTAAGAAATTAGCTCAAAATAAAATTCGATTGGCTAATATACAGATGGAAGAGTTCAAAGCTTTCGAAGATTTCGAACAAATAGCTACTCCACAACAATGGAGTTTACATACTCTTCTCAAAGCCAAAATGAAACTGAAAAATACAAAGAATAAAAATTATCGTACAGCTTTAAAACGTGTTGAGTATGATCTACCACCAAAATTTATTACTAAAACTGATTTTAGTTTTAAAATTGATGAATCTATTGTCAATGCCGAAGATGCACAAGATCTTTATGCTCAAATGCGTCAGTTAACAAAAGATTTTCGTGTACGAGCAATGACTCTGTATGTTCAATCAGTAACTCGTGAATATGAACTATCATCCGATGAAATTAAACGAATAATCAATGGATTTCCAAAAGAGAATGATGATGGATTTGATTGTGAAGCTGGTTACGTTGCATTTACACATTATAATGAAATTCGTGAAAAACGTTTTAATCTTGAAGCTGATCAAATGATTTATTTTTAGATGGACAGCGAGTCGAGGACGAAGCTATACAACAGCAGGAAGTCGTCGCCCCGACTCTAGTCCGACCGCTGGGCGAGGATTTCTTGCTCCAGCCATAATTAATGAAGCACGAATCAAATTAACTGAGGATGAATATCAATTGCTTAGATTAGGACCTCGATTTATCTACAATGATCCTCAAACGGCAGCTCGACGTCGAACAACTGAGTTGGCTACTTTAAAACGTAAAATCGAAGCTCGTTTCTTCGAGGAAAAGGTGAGCCCCGGTCGTCCAGTCGAAAAATTTATTGCCGAATTAGATAAATTACTTCGAAATTTACATCAAGCTTCAACTAGAACACATCCTCGGTTAAATCAATCTACAACAATAACAAGAAATAATGCTTCTATCCTCGATCAAATAATTACGTCTAGTCAATCACAAAGTCTTTCGAGTCAACGTCTTCTTCAAACGAGAAGAAATAAAATAAATTATGGTCGATTAGTGAAACGTTTGAAATATAAACTACGTCTTTCCAATATAATTGTTCGCAAGACAGATAAATCCAAAGTATTTCACTTGGGTAAACTTGAAGATTATCGAAAGAAATCCATTGAATATATGGAAAAGACTCAAGCTTACAAATCTCTTGGAACTGTTGATCCATTACCTGATCTAATTAGACGTACCAATAAATATTTATTAGATTTACGTCTTGGTAAATGGATTAGTCAAAAACAGTATGAACAATTATGTATTAAACCCAATAAAGTCGAATTAGCTCATTTATATTATTTACCCAAAGCACATAAAACTGGTACTCCTCCACGTCCAATTATTGTAGGTCTGAAACATCCAACAATTAAGATATCAAAGTTCTTGGATGATTTACTTCGACCTTTATTCGATAAAATGGCACAAGAAACTACAGTAACTTGTGGTTTTGAATTATTGCAGCGTCTAGAAGAATGGTCAGTACTTAATCTCCGTCAAGAGACTTTGTTTAGTACAATTGATGTTACCGATCTGTATGCAATGGTACCACAAGTGGAAGGAGTATTATCGTTAAGAAAAATGCTGGAATATATGAAATTAAAACAAATTGGTGGATTAAAAGTTGAAACAATTATTCGTTTGAGTCGATTTGTAATGCAAAATAATTATTTCTCTTATGATGGCCAATATTATCATCAGATTCGCGGTGGAGCTATGGGTTCTCCTCTTACTTTAACTATCGCTAATTGTTACATGTTCTTCTTTGAAAGAAATATTGTCAAACAAGTGCAAAATAGTGGAGCTTTATACTTCCGATATATTGATGATATATTTTTAGCAATTAACTGGCCTATCCGACATTTGATGAAACAAATTACTGATCGATGGAACAAATTCGATGTAAATATCCATTTATCTGTCAATATTAGTTTATATTCAGCTGATTTCCTTGATCTGCATATGGAAAACGAAGATGGAAAGTTATTTACAAGGGTCTTCCATAAGCCATCACACGAACCTTATTATCTTCCATTTAACAGTATCCATCCACTACATATGAAGAGGAATATACCATTTGCAATGTTATTAAGAGCTATTCGGTATTGTTCAATGTTTCAAGCATATATTAGCGAAAGAGAATCTTTGAGAATGGCTTTATTATTGAATAAATATCCTGGTGAATTTATTGATAAAGAATTTAATCGTTTATTTCTAAAATACAACATTGATCAATTGATTACTTCAAATAACTACATTTCTTTACGGGATAAGATCATTGAGACGCCTGCTAAAGATGTGCCATTAGTTGATCATGGAAAGATAATGTTTGTTCATTTCACTTATTGCAGAAGTATGCAAACATTTCCAATGAAGTTCCATGATTTATGGAATCGATATTTTGCCGCTTCACCGATCAATGAAATTAATCCAGTTCTAGGAACCAGAAATGTAGACAATTTACAGAAACGTTTAACCCAAACTCGTGGATGAATCCAGAAATTTTTATTCGTATATTCTTCGTGGTATTCAAGAGCCATACATTTTTCATTTGGGAGGAAGGTGTAAGGGATAATGACCTGTTAGCACAAAAAGAAGAACCAATATCTTAAATTCAATTATTTAACCATGTTTCATTTCATTAGCTATCTTTATAAAATACAATCTATTATCATGAATAATCGTCTTCGAATGTCACAATCCGCTCTCATAAACAGCGATATTCAGATAATGATGAAGATAGTAAACAAAGTTTCCTTATCACTGCTTATTACAATCAGATAATGATGAAGATAGTAAACAAAATTTCCTTATCACTGTTTATCACAATGCTATAATGATCAAGAGGATATTAGTCAATATATTAAACAAACAAAACAGATGTTTTCGATTCGAATACCTAGTTAGGTTTATATTGATAAAATTCGAATCGGAGGAGAAGTATATCTTAATTCACTGATCAAGTATCAACTATTAGTGAATATATTAAACAAACTGCGATTAATTTACATCCAACATTTATTATTATCTCTCTTCTTGCTACATCTGTACTTATACGACTGTACGACTGTTCGTGTGTGGAATATCATTATTTTAACTAGTGATCTATATTCCAAGACATCTACTTGCTACATCTGTCCTTATCGCTACTGGAACAAGTCGCAAATTATCTTCTAATCATATGAACACAGACGAATCGCAACTCAATATCTAGTTATATTTTTTCCTTCATCAAGACGTTGTAACTCTATGATTCATTCACGTTAGCATTAATATTGTCTCTCTTTAAAAATTCATGTTTCCTTTTTTGTTCATCTCTTCATTTTTTCTTTTCTTGTAATGCAGAGTGTCTTGATGAGTGTTTATTTCTTAAATAAATAACACGAAACGCGTTGGCAAAATCAAATACTCTGCATTTCTTTTAATTATTCACTGATTGTTGACAAAAGATCGATTGCTGAAAAGCAAAAGCTGGGATCTAGCAAATTAATTTGTCTTTGCGTCAAAGGATAGGTTGATTTGTTTCCAATTGATTCACACCCTCACCCACCCACCCACCCACACCCTCAAGACTACTGTTGGTCGAAGTTTATTCGAAGGAATCTTTTGTGTATTGAGATCATTATTCGACGGATCAGTGAAGGGCGAGCTTACAATAAATCAATCAATAAAGCAAGCAACCAGACAATTTATGCTTGCAAGACTCTTCTCTACGGGACAGAGAATAATATTATTTTGGAAATATGATAAGATAAGTGGCATGAGGTTACATTTGAAAAAATTCAGAAATAAAGGTCAACCCTACTTAATATTTTTTAATGCGAAATCTTTTTTGTCATTTATCTCCTTCAACTCCGGATCATTGGGGTTTAGTTTTGTAAGAATTTCACTTGCATATTCCAAATTGTTATATGCTTCGTCAAATTTTTTTAATTCAAGCTGAGTTAGACCAAGGTTTCGTTTCGTTCGAGCTATCGATTGATGATTTTCTGGCATTATTTTCAACTTGATATTTAATGATTCTTTTGCACAATCTTCAGCATTCTGATAATTTTCGAGTGAGTGATAACAACTTGACATATTGTTATAAGTTCTTGCTCTTTCATAGTGATATTCTGGAAGTATTTCATTTTGAATTAAAAGTACTTGTTCAAAATAATAGAGTGCTGACACGGGCCGATTGGTTTGTAAACATAAAGCGCTTATATTATTTAAAGTTGTTGCACGCTCCTGACAAAGACCAATTTTAGCTTCATCTTGCAGACGTAACACCTCCCTCATCTTTTCAAGTGCTTTATCGAACTGTTCCTGATATTTGTACACTAACGCTCTATTGTCTATAATAGTACGAAATGCCAGTCCATGTCGTAAAATTTTGCCTTCTTCTGCAGTAATAGCTGCTTCATCAAGATATCTCGCTGCAGTATTGTAATCTTTTTTCAAGCGATATATCAGGCCGAGATCCGTAAAAATCATGACTTTATATTCTAAAGATTCACCAAGTATTGGATCAGCTAGAGCTATATTATAATATTTGATTGCCAACTCGAGTTTATCCAAACGTCTCAATAGTTTTGCCAGTTGTAATATATTTGTGGGCTTACTTTGATCTATATAAACTTCACGTGCCATGCAATTATAGTTATCTGCCAGCTTCAAATCTCTGTCACTCGTCAATTGTAAATAAATATGATAAATATCAAGTTCTCTCTTGGAGGTCGACGGTTTTTCTTGAATTTTTTCAATTTTATTCAATCGGAATACCTGTGATGGTGCGAAGATGACTTCTTCTTCTGTTGGATTCTGACTGAGTTTCTCAATACAGGCGATGGGTCGATCCGGAGTAGGTTTTTCACCATCACCAATACTGACGTGAAAGAGAACTCCTTTCTTGCTGCCTACTGGATTTTTAATGAAGCCCATGGCAATTTGTTTATTAATACTTGTAGAAAGAAATTGATCAAAATGGAGAAGTTTACCTTCATTCTTCTGGAGATCTTCGAGAAGGAAATCATCTATCGAGGCACCGCGATACAGTATTTGTTTAGTATCAAAGTTTAAATGGTTTTTTTGTAACTGCCGATAAAAGTCGCTGAGAAAATGACGTGTTGCATACAAAAACTCGACGTCTTGTTCTCTTAATGCTTTATTTAGGTTATAATAAATAAATGACGGTTCTGTGTACCAC
The DNA here is from genome assembly GCA_022393335.1 of Macrotrachela quadricornifera. Taxonomy (NCBI): domain Eukaryota; kingdom Metazoa; phylum Rotifera; class Eurotatoria; order Philodinida; family Philodinidae; genus Macrotrachela; species Macrotrachela quadricornifera. The sequence goes on along the minus strand of JAJEKB010021422.1, from coordinate 8,072 downwards.
CATACAGCTTTTACACTTTCATACTCTTTAGCAAATTTTTCACTAACATGTTTAGCAAATTCGTTTTCTTCTTCGGAGCGGGATTTGAGCTTTCGAAATAATTCTTGTTTTGATTCTTCTGTCTGGGGTAGATGAAGTAAAATGTAATGAAGAAGGGTATTATGTATAAACGATGGTGTTTGTTCATTGTTGGACAAATCAAGTACTCTAACGGAAAGTTTTTTGTTTATTCGGTTGTCATTGTTACCCTCAGTCTGTGCCATTTTGGTTTAAAGCTGAAGCTCTCTAAAAGATATTTGAACATTTCCACAGTCTTTTTTCGAATTCAAAAATAAAAATTATTTCTTTGCAGAATAAAATGTACAGGGAAACATTATTTCGTAATTGCGAACGTATTACACTGTGTTACGTCTATTCATAACTTTTGTTTTTGGTCGAAGAACTTTTTTTCGTTGTTTGCTGAGCAGGAAAAAGAACGAGTATTAATTCCATTCGAGTGACAGAATTTTCTCTTGAAGTTATTCATTATTAATTTGGTTTTTTCCACATGAGACACATGACACAATGTTTCAGCATTTTCTGTTATGTTTATCTATTTAGCTGGGGATTTTTCGCCGCATAACCCTTTCTTTCAGAAAAGGAAACATTAAAATTACTTTTAGGTATTGTTTAAGCATTAGGAGTATTCATCGACTGTGAGGTAACTATTTCGTTGGGCAGCAGTAATATTGAGGGTGACGTGAGAGTAACTTAAAACAGAAATCAAGCCACGACGCTTTTCGCCCCATTTCAAGGTCCTCATAAGGCGGTTTATCGAGTTATTGCATTAATATTTCAATTTCAATTTCGAAGAGCACTAAAGACTCACTAATTTCGAACTTGAAATACCAATAGGCAATGAGGGTGACGTTATGAGTACAATAAAATAATAGCCACAATCTAAGGTGCACCTAATGCAAAATTCGAGTGTTATGATCTGCCATTCCTGACAGCTCATAAAACCATGTTCTCCATTATCTTCTCCTTTCTTCTCGTGCCTGTCCTTCATGACTCATTGTGTTCTAGCACCATTCTTGCGTAACTCTGTTATTGCGCAACTCTTGCGTCATTCTATGATTTTCCCAACCTTTTCTGTTCTTGCGCAACACTTACGTCATCATGTGATTTTCCCAATTCTTGTTTCATCCTTTCGTTTTCGTTTCACTCCGCAGGGTGTTTTCTCAACTCTTTCTGTTCTTGCGCAACACTTGCGTCATCATTTCGTGTGCTATATATAGCCGTTCACTTACTGCAAAGAAACATGAGATAGAAGTGAGAGTTGGTTCTCACTGCAATTTAGCTTCTACAATTAGAGTTAGACACTAGAGGACAGTAGATCCTCACATCGAGTCGAGCTTTTTTTTGACTATTCCCTTTTCTGAAAGAAAGGGTCTTACAAACAGAAAATGTTTGTCTGTCTGTCTGTTCGACCAATCAGAAAGCAGCATTTTTAGACATCGTAACAATCCAGATTTACGCTACGAAACTGATAGGCGTTAGGTAATCAAGCCTTCGGAATCCGAATCCGCCGTCCGAGCGGATGAGAGAGCAAGGGGGAAACGGCAGACTTCAGTCTCTTGGAGTCAACGTGGAGTCAACGTGGAGTCAACGTGGAGTCAACGTGG
>JAJEKB010021421.1:470706-480778 GCA_022393335.1 Macrotrachela quadricornifera | reverse complement strand
AATCAACCTTTCCTGAAACCCTTTTGAGATTTAGAAGTGAGATTCTACCCATCAGTCAACCTTTTCTGAAACCCTTGTAGGGATTCAAGAGAATGATATACATGTTCATATATGTTTTCCAATACGGAATGTAGGGTTGATTGACTTCAGAGAGTATAATAATGTACCCTTTATGAGTTTCTTCACAGAGTATATGAATTCCAAATACCCCTCTACGAAGGTTATTTGAAAATTTGGATAGATGGATATGTAGCTTTCATAAACGTTTTCGAGGGATTTCTGAAAGTGCAACGTATAACAATCCCTTTAAGGGTTTACGAGTGCCATAAACCGTTTCATCAACGGTTTTTGGTCAATGTTTAAAGTTCATGTACCCTTCGATATTCCCTTTTTATTGGGTTTATAGCAGAGTTTATAATGACTTCATAAACGGGAAAAAAGGGTTTGTTATACGTTGCACTTTCATAAACGCTTTATAGGTTTATTACTCTGCGGTTTTTTTTTTACAGTGTATAGCTCGGCAAGGAAGGACCATGGGTATGAACATTCTTGGGATTTCTTTAGTCTCACTGAGCCCTATTTATGATCAAAAGATAAAGCTAAAAGCTTTTAAACAGTTGGGAAACTTTCCTCGCTAGTTATGCTGGAAAATGTTGAGATACTTCTAGAATTTTGAAAACTATAATAGACAGAAATTGAGCTTAGAGCAAATAATGATAGTCATAATATTCAATACAATTTTTTTCTCAATAGGACGAGTGTATATTCCAAGAATAATGATTTTGTGTAGAACTTTCTGATAGATTTTTGAGACCGAGAAATACGAATTTAGAAGTAACTTATCGAAAATATTCAATTTAATTTTCTCGGTCACTGGAAGTCTCCTTCCAAACAATAAATTTAACAAACTATCTGTCGATTCAAACTTTTCGGCTTTAAAAGCGTTCAAGCAAGTTTTATTAAAAATCGTTATTCTTAGAAAATGCTACTATCTTGATTGGGAAAAATTGAACTGGACTATTATTGCTCTCATGTTAATTTATAACCTTAATTTCTATTTTAATTTCAAACTCTCCATGCATTACTATTAAGTTTCAAGACTAAAAATGCAGAACTAATGCTAAAGTTCTTAAGATTCTGAACCTGTATTCTTCTGCTTGAAGTTATTTCTATAATTAAATTCTAGGGTTTTTCTATCTGTTTTTGTTAATGTTTCTATTTCATATTGTTTTCATATAGATGTTAATCAAAGATCGAACTTTGTTGAATTTTTTTCTTACATAATTGAAATTCGTATTTATTTTTAAATATTTAACAATTTCGAGTGTAACAATTTTCTAATCTTTGGAGTATCGTAATGTTTGACAAGCCTCTTAAATGATATTTTACTAACAAAAACTTGCCCTATGTATCTCCTATATTTTCATAACAATCCTATAAAAATATTGTTTTTAAAATTCTGCATTCTTTGATACACTTAGGATGAGTCACTGCAAACCATAGTGATCAGAGTCTAAAACTCATTTCTCGTAAGATACGATACTCATTATTTCTGTGATTAGTGATACAAACATTAATCCACGAATTTGTGCTGTCATATACTACTAAAACAGAGTAGAATTTTTGTATCATGCATGTATCAAGAATGCAAAAGATGACGCTAGTGAGTTAGAAGACAGTTCGAAATTTGTATAATTTATACAGTCGATTAAAGGTAGTAAAAAAGAGATTAAGATCAGAATAAAGGCACCAAGCATAAGAATAAGAACCTAGATATAGAAGTAAGGTGTTAAGCATAGAAACATAGAATAATATATATAAGTACGGATTAAACATTGAAATAAAAAGTAGATATAGAAAAACGGAGTTAATCATAAAATTAAAAACCAAGACATAGGATTAAAGGGTTGAGCATAGCAGTAGAAGGTATGTTCGATAGACTACGCTTTATTAGAATTATACCATTTTTCGATGGAAAGAAAAAGCTTGAGATAGAACTATATTTCGCAAGAACCTTAAAAGCTTCATAAAATAGTAGTCAAAACTAGCACCGCAGAAAATTCAGTATGAGACTTTTCTTTTATAGAGTAGTCGATCACATGCAATCACACCTTCTAAATTATACTATCGTCATTTTTTTTTATTGATCATTGTTAACAATATCTTTTCCATTCGCTGAATGGTTTTGTATATTCAAGGGTAAGTTGAAGCTTGACGAAAAGAATTCGTTGCCACAAAAGTTTTGATACTATTTAACATCGAAAAAGCCATCAGTTGATTGATGAGTGAAAGTTCTCAAATATCACCTTCTGATCAATCTAATATTTTTTCCTTCAAGTAGGATTTGTTGAAACTAGATGAAGGCCAAAAGAATAGGGATCCATAATCTCTTAGCCAAGAGTTCTAATCATTTTAGTGAATTTTGACCTTTGGCTATACATAAACGAAAAAAAATACTTCTTGGCAATGGATCTGTTTATCATGGCAGTGAGTAACACTGACCATATTTGGGTCAACTTATCAACTTTAATAAAAAAAAAACTACTAGATACAAAATACTAGCTTGTAATAGCGTACTCAGATGGAATTATTAAAATTTTAATATATTGACAAGTTAAGTATACGAAGTATTTCATTAGTCTTAAAATGCGACAAAATTCGTTTATATGTACACATACAACAATGTCTGACCATGATGTTTCTGTATCAGTTTCGAGTATTCGTGACAAGTTTTCAAATGATATAATATTCAATAACATTGTCTTCGGTTAATAAAAATATAAACATGATAATGTAATGATGAGTTTTTCGAAATCGACTTATAAAATTGTGTTAAAAAGATTTTCTAACAAAGCGTCGAACATGTTAATATAAGAAATAATGTAAGAGTAATTAATAACTATTCATCTCAATCGTCTATTCGACGCTCATTACAAGCTATTAGCCATATATTCAGTCAAACAAAATGTTCAGTGAGTGACGTGAATTGGATAAAATACATGAACATCTGGTATGTGTCATGAAAAACAGCGTGTTGTGTACAAAACGAAGAAAAAGTTTCGTTTTACTAGTAGTTTCCATTTTTTTAATCAAAATAATTATTAAGTGTATTGATGGATTGATCACTGCAGTAGTAGCTTTTGATCAAGCTTAACCCTTCGAGACCCAAACTTTTTCTATCAAGCCAAATTTGCTGAAATTTTCAGGATAAGTTGGGGCTGTGATGGTAAGGCTACAATAAAATTTTTAGTCCTATTCCACAACGTTTGAGTGAGATATTCACCAAACAAGGACCAAAATTAGCTCACTTTGCCTTCAATATTTCTGAGTCCAGGTTCCTGCTTTATGTTTTATTTAGTTTTTACTAGAAAGAGCATGTCAGAATCCAGGGCACCACAGAGCCCTTTTTTGAAATCTCACCTATTTAGTGGAGAAAAGGAACCATAAGTTCATTGACTCAAAAATCATGTCAAAAATGGGTATTCAGTTACAGAAGAGTCTGTATACATAATAAAAATAAAGCGTAATTTAGAGAAGAAACTCTATAATGCCCCGCATCTTGCCATGCCCTTTCCATCAAAACTAAAATTAAATATATTACATGAACTTGGACAAAGAATTCTTCGATAAAAGATCAAGAGGTCGTCAACTGAGAAAAAACCGAAAGACTTTTTGTTTTTCGAAAGAAGCCTGTTTTTCAAGCAGCTGATCACAGAAGTCGTCAAAATTTTTAGCTCAAAAGAGATTTTGGACAAAGAATCATATTGGTTCTGAAAGGTCTGAAGATGGAATATCTTCCTAAGTGTTTATCTCAATTTTGAAATTTCTGACGAAAATTGACTTTTTTTGAGGGAAGGAGATGCCGCTAAAAATCATGCTGCGATGTATTTACTAATGTTTTCTATGCATTCTATCATCCGCGTAATTTTGTATGGATCTCTACTAGCTGCCAATATTTATTAAAAATATTTCTTCAAGATTCTCAAAAATCAGAAGATTTGAAAATTCTCTAGGTGGGAAATAAATATCCCACTGTGTCTCAACGGATTAAAATAAACAACCTATCATTTTCATACATTCATGTATCATATAAACGTAGTTCAAACATTCTGTTATATAATTATTCCATTTAGCCATAGGAGAATGCATTAGAAACATTAAAGCCTTTGTGGAAATAGAAACGCGTATGAATTGCGACTTTTCAAGAAGCACTATGCACTCGCATGACGCAATATTGATTTAAAAGATTGCTTATACAGGCAAAACGCTCGTATCCACGTAAACGATTGGGTGCACGTTTTATCACCTGTCGCAGATTTTAACGAACGCTTTTAAATGTATACTACTGTAGAAAAAATATCGTTATCGTAAGCGCAATATTTAACTCACATAAAATCGATATTTTTTTTTCTAACGTGGTCTGATAAAAGTTTTCATTTTATTAAAACTATTTTAGGTTTCTTGAGTAGTCTAATGGGGGAGTCATAACTTTTATTATAATTACAATTGACATAAAAATTTATCTTCAAACATCTCGCTGTTCTGAGAGAATAACATCGATTGGACTATTTTTTTATTTAGTTTTGAATGAATATCATCGAATTAAACAATGTATAAAAACTCTGCTAATAATCCCTTTGGAAAGCCTTATGTTTTTATTTTTGCTCTATTTATACTGCATATATAACTGATTTCTTCTATGACATATCTTCTGTTGATGAAGTCTATGTAACATTGTTTTCTGTTATCATTATCCGCATTCCCATCAGTCATAAGTTATCGCTCCTCATTTATGATTATTTTACAGTAAAATGTGTGAGTCATTTAGAATTTATGGTTTAACCAAGATAAATATTTGATTGTCTTTTGACTATTTCATAATAACGTTTTATTTTCATTTATTTTCCGAAAACATCAAGTTTTCAAAGTTTTATTTACATTCAAACTCAAATTAAATAACTTATGAAGTTCTCAAAAAGTTATCTGAAAGGTAAGTATATATCAAATTCTCTTATATCAACATTCCAAATATGCACAAGAATATTTGACATCATGAGATTCGATATAAAAGATCTGGAAAAAATATATCTATTAGAAAAAGAAATCATAAATTCCCATTTCATTTTTTGATAAACATATGAATAAGAACAAGTGTTTCCTTTTTTTGATATGTTAAATATGTAAAAGATAAAATAATGTAATTTGAAGATTAACAAGAATAGTAGAAGGTGTTAAAATTTTTAAATATTAACTATTCTTAAGACAACACCTAACTTTTATTGTATTTCATAAGTTCAATATATTTATTGATAATTGCAACTCTTTTCTTTTCATTATTCGCTCACTATTCTTCAGAGTTGCAGGTTTGATTTTTAACTTTTTAATAAAATCTATTATTCATATGGTTTGTCAATAATTTTAAATTGATTAGAATCCCAATGTAGAAACATAAACAATTAATCTTATTACAAATAATCGATTCATTTTATATAGATTAGATAAAATTAGAGTTTAATGTATGTATCATTTATCAAAGAAAGAATATTAATTATCTACATAGTTAGGAAGTCTTACCACATAATTGCTTAATTATTCAAAAACACTAAAAATAAATTTATTTTACTTACGACAAATATTTAAATCAGGGAATAGTTTTTTGAAAAAACTATTTTCTTCAGTCGACAATTTCTTTAAATAACAGATGGTTTTAAATGACTTTTCTCTTAATTTTTTGACAAATCGTTGAAATATTTTTGGATGATAATCAAGAAAAACATTACATTTATTATCAAATTTTGTAATTTTTGCAGATAAAACAATATTATTCAAAGTAGAATTAGATATTTGATCAAATGTTTTGCGTTGATTTGTAATAATTTGACCACCAACATTAAAACTAATAATATTATTTTCTAATGATGAAAATTGATCAAGATTTAATTTTTTAAGCATTTTTTTAAATGGTTCAATGAGTGAAGGTTGTGAAGGAGAATAAAATTTAATTATATTATTTTTATCTAATATTTGTAATTGATCAAGTAAATGACGAAAAAGAATTGGATTAAAATCTAAAAATACATTTTCTTTTTTATCCATGGGTAATTTTTGTTCCCAATCACCATTAAACATTATTGAAAGAATTGATTTTGGAGAACGAGTAAGTGTTTCACGAGTTGTCATCATTATTTCACCACCAACATTAAGTTGAATAACATCTGTATTTTTAATACATTCTTCCAAGTCACCTTGACTTAAAAGTCGATCTTCATCGCATTTCACACGACGCTGTGGTTTTACAACTGCAACAGGATCTTCTTCATGTATTGATTCACTTCTTTTTGATTGAATAGTGATTATGGAAGTGTTGTTGTAATTTACCCATATGATAACAAACAATATCAGCTAATTTATACAATCATATTTCAAATCTATATTCTTATCAAATGATTAAATACTTACTATACGTGAAAGAAACGACATATTTATGTTTTTCCTGAAAGGCAATATGCTATACTTCCTTTTCTTAGTATTTATAGAAGAAAAGACATGTGTTATCTCTTCTCTATCTTAGTGGAGACTATTAATGACGCCTTAAATTATTCTTAAATATGGTAACAAGAAAGCAAATAAGACATCGATGAAAGAAAAAAAACAAGAAAAAGAATCTTTATAATTCTTTTTCCTATGTAATATCGTTGCCATCACAGCAAAATGTATTATCGTCTAAGAACTATTTTATTGCTGCCCATCTCATCTTTTATGCATACAACGTTTCCAAATCAGATAATATCAATGAACAAAAAGAGAGAAAATTGTGTGCGTCTGCAGATAGTTAAAATGTACATTTAATAAGATTCGAAGATGAATAAATCTATACATAAAATGAAAGAAAGAAATTAGAAAAACATGTGTTGATTATAAAAAACTAATATAGTTATTTCTATAACAAGTAGCACTCATTCTATGGATTCGCTGACCCTTTTCTGAAAGAAATTTAGTATAATTATCATAGAAATTAATTTCGATTTTGATTATATTATATATCACAGTCTTCTTGATCACATAAAAGTTAGGAAACAAACATCCACTCTTTAGTGATGATGGTTTCATAGAAATATTCCTATCTGTGATTCATATATAAATAATAATTGTCATTTTAACTCATTTCTTCATGGAATAAACCTTATTTATTGTGTCCATGTTAACCTTTTGAGGTCCAGTAAGATACATATATTTCTCACCTCAAGAATTTTCAAATCTTCTGATTTTTGAGAAGCTTGAAGATGTTTTCAATAAATATTGAAAACTGGTGAAGATCTGTACAAAACTACTTGGGTGATAGAATGTATGGAAAACACTAAAAAACACACCGTGCCATGTTTTTCAGCCTCCCAAAAAAAGTCAATTTTCGTCAAAAATTTTGAAACTAAGATAAATACGTAGGAAGATAACTTGTCCTTGGATCTTTCAGATATGATATAGTTTTTCATTCGAAACTTCCTGTTTGGCTCAATATTTTGATGATTGCTGTCGTCGACTGCTTGAAAAACATGCTTGTTTTCAAAAATACAAAAAATCTTTTCCGCGTTTTATCGGTTTATGATCTTTTGATCTTGTGACCAAGATCTCTCTGTTCAAGCTCATTCAGTATATTAAGTTCTTTTTTTTTGTTGAAAAGAGCATATCAAAATGTAGAGAACTACAGTTTCTTTTTTAAATTAAGATTTATTTTTATTATTCTCTTTCTCGAAGAGAAGAGTCTAGCAGAAATAAATTGTTTGCTTGCTTGCTTGCTAGTATGTCCGCACTTCACTGATTGACTCAAAGATAATGCGGAAACACTAAGGATATTCTTCCTATAAAGTTTGACCAAAAGGATTTTGGGATGGGAAATTCACTGGTACTATTAGTTTTTTATGATTTTGCCAAAAGTTTTTTTTTTACAAAAAATAAGACTTTTTTAAAATAAATAATTTTTTTAAAACGTTCGACCAAAAAGTTTTTGGGATCGGGGAATCCAATAGTACCATTGGTTTTTTTATGATTTTCCAAAAAAACTTTTTTTATAGGAAAAAATACTTTTTTCTTTTTCTCGTACAGAACAGTCTTGCAATCATAAATTGTTTGCTTGATTGCTTGTATGTTCGCAGAGAATCAAAAGAACATAAGGGTTAACCAAAAGGTAACCGAGGTCGAGGAATTCAAATCTGAAGTCAGTTGCATAAAAATTTTTGAAGATCAATTTTTTAAACAAACGACAAATTTTTAACAAAAAGCATTTGTTTTTTATGAAGTTTGGTCAAAGACAATTGAGGTCGAGGAACTTGAATCTTGCTTTGGTTTTTTAATTTTATGAATGAATAGCTTGACGGTACTTTTGAAACACAATTACTACGAGAAAGGGCTGAGCGAGTCTTCAGACGAGCGTTACTTGTTTTTATTATTCTCTTTCTTGAAGAGAAGAGCCTAACAGAAATAAATTGTTTGCTTGCTTGCTTGCTTGCTTGCTTGCTTGTATATCTACACTCCACTGATTGACTCAAAGATAATGCGAAAACACTAAAGATATTTGTTACGTGGCAATATCCACGTAATGAAAATGTGTTTATTCTTAAAAGGGGATAAGCACAACTGAATCAAGCATAAAAGATAAGAACAGAACAATAACAACGAGAACAAGCGTATATGAGAGGAAGAATAAAAGAACAATGGAATAATGGAGGATGATATGCATATGAGTCAATAAGAGATGGCGCAATGATTAGGCAATCATATAGAACGACGATGACACCTAGCATATTCTTCCTATAAGGTTTGATCAAAAGGTTTGGGGATGGGAAATTCACTGGTACTATTAGTTTTTTATGCTTTTGCAAAAAAACTTCTTTTATAAGAAAAAATACTTTTTTCTTTTTCTCATACAGAAGAGTCTTGCAATCATAAATTGTTTGCTTGATTGCTTGTATGTCCGCAGAGAGTCAAAAGAACATAAAGGTAACCGAAGTCGAGGAACTCGAATCTGATGCTAGTTTTTTAAAATTTTTTTATACAACAATTTTTTATACAAAGGACCACTTTTTTACAGAAAAAGTTTTTTTCATAAGAGTTGAACGAAGACTAATCGAGGACGAGGAATTCAAATCTGAAGTCAGTTGCATAAAAATTTTTTGAAGATCAACTTTTTAAATAAGCGACAAATTTTTAACAAAAAGCATTTGTTTTTTATGCAGTTTGGTCAAAGGCAGTTGAGGTCGAGGAACTTGAATCTGGCTTTGGTTTTCTTAATTTTATAAATGAATAGCTTGACGGTAGTTTAAAAACACGATTTCTACGAGAAAGAGCTGAGCAAGTCTTCAGACAATCGTTACTTGTAATATAATTTGTTTCGTATAGAAAATGCAATATGTATAGTTACATATGTGTATAGTTGATTGTTCTATGTCACATCGTCACAACTGTTGAACATGGAAATTATCCTCTTCAATTCTTATTCGTATATGAACTCTATGCTTAACAAAGTAGATAGCCGCAGTTATACGCCATGCATATTATGATTTCTGTTCTTATATCCCTGCTTGTGAATATATGTGCGTATATTTGTTGTATTTTATTTGCTCATGACATGAGTAAATAATGACAAAATATGCCTTTTGAGCAAAAAATCGATTAATGTGATGTCAATGAAAATTCTGTCCGAAACGTTACAAATTTTTTTAAGAAAAAAAAGTGTTTTTGAAACCTTGCCGCTACCGCGACCGCGGCGCGGCAGCGGCGGCGCCGCGATGGACATCTCTCATTCACACTAATTTCAGTAAAAAGTGTAACTTTAGCACCACATAAGACGAGAAAATAAATGAGCCCGGAAAAAAGAAAGAATTGATCTCGGTGGCTTCGATTGATAGAAAAAAGATGAAAATGAGTCCGGTTTAAAAAATACAAAATTTATTTTTCAAAAAGAGAGAAATAAGCCCAGTTAGGAAGCATTCCAAAATTTTTGTCGGCCGCTCCGCCGCTAAGCCGTTCTCTTGCCGCTCTGCCGCTAAGCCGTTCTCATGCCGCTTTGCCGCTCTGC
>JAJEKB010021421.1:450074-470696 GCA_022393335.1 Macrotrachela quadricornifera | reverse complement strand
AAGCCGTTCTCATGCCGCTTTGCCGCTCTGCCGCTAAGCCGTTCTCAGGCCGCTCTGCCATTCCGCCGTTGTGCCGCGGCATAACAAATTTGCTTTAACCACATTTTAATGTATGTATACTTAGGTCTGACCAAAAGTTCGTGCATCAATAGAAAAAAATATGAAGATAAAGAGAAATTTCTAATTTTATTTCATTAAATGTTCAAAGTAGTCACCATGATTATTTATGCAAAGTTCCATTCTTTCCAACAATTTGTCAAAGGTTTTTCTAAACTCTTCTTCTGAAATTTTTTTTACTATCTTGGAAACCGCGCGAGCCAAAGATTTTTCATCTGGTTGATCAGTTAAACGGTTCTTGATATAATCGTTTAACCAATAATCACATGGTGAAAGGTCAGGTGAATATGGTGGATGCGGCATTATATTGATACCTTCTTCTGTTAAATAGTTAATAACATCTGTATGGCGATGGGGTCCAGCATTATCATAAAGCAGTTTTATACCTTTTGTACCATTTGACCTTCTTTGTTTCCATATTTCCTTGACAATGGGCTTGAGACAATTTTCAATATAATAAGTATGATCAATAGTCTCGCCTTTATCAACAGCATGTACAAGAACAGGACTATTTGATTTAAAGAATACACAGAATAAATTTTTTGGTTCAAATCTGCCTCGACGAACTATAGTTGCTGGTGATTGACCTTCGGCAATCCAGCTAGCATTTGTTGACTTGTGACCAATTTGTCTGTGGTAAATCCATGTCTCATCGCCTGTAATAATGTCACATAATCGCCAAGAACCAGCACGAAATTTGGCCAGATTTTGACGACAAAGTTTAACTCGCTCTTCCTTTTGTTCAGCAGTTAGTTGATGGGGGATCCAACGTGATGTAACGTTTCTCATCTTGAGATGATCGTGGATAATTCGTTCGATTGTATTGTGAGAGAGAAATGTCTCAACTATAATATCATCATAAGTTGAATGTGGATCATTACTAATAACCTGTCGTACCAGTTCAATATTTTCATCTGTAAGTTCAGAAACTGGACGACCGGATCGAGGATCATCATTGACATCTTCTCTTCCTTCACGGAAACGTTCGGCCCACTTTGCAACTGTTCGATATGCTGGAGCATCAGGTCCTAAAGCTGTTGCTAGTTCCTCGTGGATTGTCTTTGGAGCTATTCCCAAAATAGTTCGAATTCTAATATAGTATCGATTATATTCATTATCCATTTTTTTTCAGTCGAATTATATTTTATCTGAAAAAAATGTTGTGACCAACTTCAAAAACGAGCTGTTATACATATTATTATAGGAAAGACCTTCCACTATTTATTTATGAAGAAAATAAGTCCAATGTTAATTGGTCTAAGAAACTGCCAATAGCAGTGCACGAACTTTTGGTCAGACCTAAGTAATAGTTTTACAGTTGGTGTGAGGGTGTAACCAATCGAAAAAATTATTTATACCTTCGAAGCCATTCAAATGGCTACGAACGAGGTTTTTTGTGTTCAAACCGTTTCATCTCATCAATTCTTCGCGAGATCGCTACTTAGCTATCACCTAGAGAAAAGAATTTCTTACTTGAAAACTTGTTTCAATACTTACCACTTCTTCAGTCAAACGATGATGCACACTTACATATATCACAGCGCCTATTTATCTACACGAAAGACGAGAGACCCGTGTTAGCTCAATTCACTGAACTTATGCTTCGACACAAATACTAATGATTAACCCTAAGTATAGTCCACAATGAGAACTGAGTATTCCATAGAAGAAGCTCTTGCAACTTATGGGTACCCCCATATTACAACAACTGACGATCTGAGGGTATTCCACTTTATAGAATTTTTGAGACTAGTCGACACCCCAATAGGATGATTCTTGAGAATATGGAGGCATCCCATTGAATAAGCCTTAAGGATCCCAATGATACCTCATACGATAGGTCTTGAAAACCTATGGATATCGATAGCATATACCTTAAGAACTCTGAAATACGAATTAAATATGCTTTCAGCACTTGTGAGTCTAAGGAGCCCAATATATACATACATCATTTTCAGTTTTCATTATCAAATCAAAGGTCCAGTTGAAGGGTTAAGGATCGAAAGCTAACAATTAAAGAAAAGAGGCGTACAGTATGCATGAAATTTTACTAGTTTTTTACACAATCAATGGTTAGTACCATCTTTATTCCTTTGATGTCGGGCGTGATATGTATACCGCTTCGACTATTTCTCAAAATCCGAGGATGGTTCATATACTAAAACTACTGAAAGTGAGTAGAAATTGCCTATAGATTAATTTCTATTGGTCGATACAGTAAATTATCAGCATTTCGAGAGTGCCGGAAATATTTATAGACAGTACATTTCAGAGATGGACGAGTTGCGGTGCACCGCCTCTTCACAATGCTGGTTTTTTTTAGTGCAGTCAAATTTTTAGAGATATATTTTAATCTTTTTAAAAATGTCTATAAAAGTAATTTCTATTTTAAACCTTCGTGATAAATCAAAACTTAATTCGTTAATGTGTCGAAGTACGAAAATGTCATTCATACGTCAACGTGTGGCACAAATCAAGTCAATGGAAAGGAACAAAACGAAATCTATTGTTCCAGAAGAACATTCTCCCTTGGTAGATAATATAAGTTTGGATAAACCAATCAAAATAAAACTCTAATTCGGGGTTCTTTGCCCTTGATTAAATCTGATTAAGTTTATTATGAATATCTGGTTATATCCAGGTGTTTGATATATCATATTTTGCAAGCCTGAACTCTGACTTATTTGAATGCATGGACAGACCAGCATTTATGATCTTTTATATACAATATTCATCGCTATACGATCGTTCCTTTAACGAATCAGAATTAAATGTCCCTCAAATGTTTGAATTTGATGAGTATATTTCGTACTGTAATCAGATTGGAATACGGATGAGATTATCTCAAATCACCATCATTCCAAAGATAAAAGTTTGTTTAACTAGAATTACGGAGAGCTCTTGACAATATTTTAGGACCGTGTGAACACGTATCTAGTCCTGTTTATCCTACTATAAGAAAATAACGCCCTCTTAGGGTTCACCAATCCTCTATTGAGTAGGTTGTGTTACTTGAAATATCTAATAAAGAATTATTTGAACTCACGGCTAGCCGTTTTCATGTAATATTAGCTCAGCTTTGAAACCAATAGATATATCTCATTTCAATTCTACTTAAACAGTTACTGGACATTTATTCACACGCTCACTAAGAAGAAATTTAGAAAAAAGGAGAACTATTTAAAAATTGCTGTAAATAGAGTAGATTACAAACAGAATAATTGACAGTCAAAATGATATCTTTATAAATAAATAATTTTTTGTTAAAAACATTTTTTTTTCTTTTTGACTTGGACAGACAGACAAACTTTATTAATTTTCAGCAAGATATTATCTACGTCTATCAACTATTTTATTGTATTTAAGATAGAGTGTAGTAAGTGTTTATGCAAGAAAGACAAACAACTATAAATGAAATGAAAAGCAAATGACGTCTACTACGTCATTTCCTCCAGCATCGACTCGATGTGATGTGTCAGAGACCTTGATTTAATGTATTTGAAGTTTGAAAGTATTTAGAGAATCTATACAAAATATAGACATTTATATAAATTGAGTTGAATTCAATTTTCTATAGCAACGTTACTCATTGTCTATTGATGATGATTCATATCCGAATAAAATCAATCGTATAAAGTTTGAAAAAAAGTCTTTTTTTTTTATTTTTATTTTTTGCTTATTAATATAATTGCAAAGGAAATAAAAAGCAGAGAAAATTTACACAACAACATAAATGTCTTTGATAATTAATAGAAACATATCTCAATTTCTATCTAAATATATTCTTTTTCTTAACGATAAGAAATCAATATGTTCATTTAAATAATAAAATGTTTATGCTGCACTTGTTATAGGAGATGGTAATTGTTGTTCTAATGCAAAATTTTTAATAAATGATGAATAATTTTTTGTTGTTGTTCCATTTGAATCTAAATATGTATCAAGTATACGTGAAAAATTGTATACTTCTCGAAAACTAACATCATTATATAAACGATAATATCTTGGAATACTAAATTTATCAAGAACATACATTTTACCATCAACTTTACTTTTCCAAACATGTGATGATTCATCTAATTTTGTTTGTTGACAAGTATTTTGTATATTATTATTACGTCGTAATATTGATACAATTGGTTGATTATAAGATGATGATTTACGAATACGATTATGTGGTGGAACAGATTGTGTTGATATTCGAACGGATTTTGATACAGGTGTTGTTGAACGTGTAACATTTCGACTTAATAAACGAGGTGAATTTGGTAATGATTGATTTAATCGATAAGGTAAACGATATTGATATCGATGAGGTAATACTAAATGAAAACAATTTATATTTATATTTATTTATGTTTTTTTTGTAAATACTCGAATTACTATATGATTAGAAAATAGAACTTGACAATAAGTGTTTATCTTGTTATAGAGAAATACATATTATTTTTCAAAATAAACGAAATTTATGTTTTGAGAAAAATAACCTTGTTCATTTTTCTTAAAATCAACAATAGATATTTCTTCGATTAAGAAAAAAAACTTACAAATACGACCATGACGATAATCATATGGACTACAATATCTTGATCTTTTCATAAGAATATCATCAATACGTTGTGTAACTGTTGGTGTTGTTGGATAAATTGTTGGTAATGTTAATTGAATATTTTCAATATCATCTATTTCTAACATTAAATCAATACGTTTTTGTAATTCTTCAATTTTTCGTTCATTATATTTAATCCATGCTGAATTTCTATTATGATCATTTAAACATAAATCACAATAATCAGGACGTGTTATTATTTTTGATGAATTTATAAAACGAGGTTGTCGTTGTTTTGATGATGGAATATATCCTTGAATCATTTCTTCACTTGTTATACCAGGCATTGAACGATATTTATTATTATTTATTGATGATAATAATGAAATATCTCGATAAAGTTCCATAGTCTGATTAAATATATATAGAAAAAATAAATAAAAAATGCAACGACATAGCACTTTTAATCGTACAGTGAAAGAAGAAAAATTGATTCTTATATAAAAAAGAAACGAATTGAAATGTAAAGCCTCGACAAGGTCGACAGGGTGAAAGGCTTCTTTTCTTTTTCTTTTTTTTTATAAACCGATGATAGATTTTAAAATAGTGAGAAAATTTACTTACCATATTTGATTCTGTTAATGATGAATTATGTATTTTTTCTCTATAATGTTTTAATACATGATCAATATCTGTTAATTCATCATTAACAATTGCAATTGTTCGTTGTCGTTCATGTAATGTTCGTTCATAACGTTCAAGTAAATCTGCTAATAATATTGTTGATGAATGTTCAGAAGTTTTTGTTCGTTTTATATCATTAGAATAACAATGACATGTTAGTTGATGATTATGTTGATCTGGTGTTGAATATGATTGATGATTTTGTTGATTAAGTGATGAAACAAATGTATTATAATCAGTTTCAGATGATCTAAATTTTTCTATATCTGTTTGTATACTCTGATCATGTCGAGGAGAAGGAGAAGGAGAAGTTTTTATCTTCTTCTCCTTCTCCTCACCTTGTTTTGTAATATAATCTGATAAAATTAAATCAGTAGTAAGTTGAAGCCACCAATGTGGATAATCATCACCTGTTGATGTTGATTGATGTTTATATTCTTTACCTTTAGAATAAGTTGATATTATTTCTGATGAATAATTTGATGATTTAGCAGGTAGATATGGATTAATAATTGATGATAAAAGTATTTCATTTGTTTCTAAATTAAGATTAAACATATGAATTAATTGAGAATCAATTGATGTTGATCGATCAATAAATCGATTCCTATCGATAAAATAATATAAATGAAAAAAAGAAAAGAACGATATATTTATTACTCTGTTTGTGTTGTGATTGATACATGAACACGATTTTGTGGTATAGATAAATAATGTATTCTTTCTTGAACTTTTTCTTTTTTAAAATCTTTTATTTTAACTTCATCAATTAATTCTTCTTCTTCAACATCAGAAAGAATTTCTTGTGTACTTATTAAATGTTCATTATCCATATCACATTGAATACCTTGGTGAAATTCTGTTTGAATAGAACGACTATATTGATAATAAGGTACACTATGATATTGATTAACATCATGCCATGATTGACGACGACGTCTATCAAATGTTTTTGTTATTGATAATTGATTGTAATGTTGTTGTGATGATATTAACATACGAAGATTTCGACCGGATGTATGTACTTGTATAGCTGCATCTTGAACTAGATGTGGTTTTCCTCGTTCAACAATAGCTCCATCAACTATTTAAAAATGAATAAAGATTTTGTTTAAGAAAAAAATCTTTTCTATTTACCAATCATCCATAATTTACACATCATTGGTAAACGAGTTGATTCACCTTCAATATCCCATCGAATAACATCTGATATATCACAATCATCAATTAATGATCCAATACATCTTGCATTTTGTTGTGTAAAAAATACTTCATCTCTACCCATAACCATCCATCGATCATAACCATTTGCATATGAAAATGGTTGTCGAACACTAGTTAAACATTTAACATATGGACGAAATGGTACTAATGAAGTACCACTTTGTCGACGACGTGGTGGTCGTGGACGAGTTATTATATTTAAATTATCATAATCAAGTGGTCCTCTTGTATCAAGTGTATTCAATTTTGATTGCATTTGTATATATATATACAATGTGAGAATGATCTTCTCACCTAAATAAATAACTATGATAACATCTAAAAATTATATATTAAAACAAAAACGAAAATTTTTCTTTTTTTTAAATGATTGTTATATATAAAAGATTATTTTTTTTTTACTTTTTTGTCCTTTGAATACGACTTCAAGGAATTTGTTCGATTCTCATTCATACTTATATGTAAAAGAAAAAATAAATCGAAATAACTGACTTGAAGCACACATACGAACAGCTATTTGAACAACATCAATACTAAAATTCTCCTATTGCAATTTGTCTATCGTTTTTTTTTTTATAAGAAAGCGAAATTCGATACATTTAAAAAAGGCGTAAAAAAAGAGAATAA
The DNA here is from genome assembly GCA_022393335.1 of Macrotrachela quadricornifera. Lineage (NCBI taxonomy): Eukaryota > Metazoa > Rotifera > Eurotatoria > Philodinida > Philodinidae > Macrotrachela > Macrotrachela quadricornifera. The sequence goes on along the minus strand of JAJEKB010021421.1, from coordinate 463,495 downwards.
GAAAATGTTACTTTTTTAATACTAACCATAAATCAACTTAATATGATTGTATTGTTTAATGCAAGAAGATCTCTCAAGTTTAGTTCAACTTATCGTTTATGAGTTTGAGAATGGTTTTTTTTTTTGTATAAAAAAATGTAGATGGAACTAAGTAGCTTCATTTTTTTTTCTTCTATTGATTAAATTTTTTTTTCTATATATTAATAAACACGCAATGTCTATGAACGAGTCTTTCTTTTTCCTACATCATGTTTTTTTTTATCTTACCACGTCAAAATCAGACAACGCTGTTATTATTGTTGTTGTTGTGGTGTTTTCAACTTTTTCTTTTTCTATCTTCTCATGGACTGACTCGTTCCATCAGAGTGTTCTTTCTTTCATTCTCCGTTTTCTTTAAAATTCTAATAATATATATATATATATAGCATTATTTCTCTCGTTTTTTCTTTTTTTTTTGCTTTATTTTTTTATAGAACACATGAGAATTGCTGTTGATGTTATTGTCATCATTTGAAAAAACAGAGAGTAGACTCTAAAAAAAACATATTAACATACTGTAAGAGTAAAAGAAGAAAAGAACTTTAATTGCTTCCCAAGTATATACTATATTTATATTCGAAATTGAAATCGAAACTATTGAATAGTAACAACATTTGCAATAGATTGAAATAGACAAAAAAAAAAAATATGAAAAGAAATATTTAGTAGATTATATTTATCTATAAAGAATATTTTGTTTATAATATACAAAAATTTCCTTTTTTTTTATTAAATTAAAAAAAGTCAATGTTATATTGAAGACTTTTCAATGAATGTTATGATCAATATTTAATATTAAAATTCAATTTAATATGACCTTGTCTACATATATATATATATACATAGATGTTTTTCTTTTTTCGATTTTTAATTTTTTTTAATGATAATTTGTAATGCGGTTTCAAAATAATATGATATTATTATTTTTATTATATCCCGTTGTGATTATTTCGAAATATCCAAGTGTGATTTTATATATATAATTTTAATTACTTTTATCCTGTTGTGTTTAGAATATTTAATTCATTAAATATTTCAACGAAAAAAAAGAAAAGAAATATATTATGATTAAGGTCATTTATTAAATGAGTAACATTTCTAAAATAAAAATTTTATCCGTTCAAGGTTATAGACATATAATAAATTAAATCAGTTTATAGAAAAATGTCACGTAATAAATTATTTAACTATATATGAAATAATCTGTCACGCTCGATAATATTTAAATATAAAAAAAAAATCTTTTCAAACAATTAATCATAGATATTACTCATTTATTTTAACCTTGAAACGTCTACCTATTGTCCACACGGACTAATATTTTAGATAGGCCTTCCGATCCCTAAGACTCGTGATTACTACATCCTCGCTAGAACCTAACTGGTACAGTTTGTTTTCCTAGACCGATAATGTCACCATAAAAAATGAAGAGCAAACAAAAACAAGTACAATTTTTCCGATAGATTTAAAGAAATGTACTGTAATATTCAGACAACATCCGAATGAGATTAGTATAATTTACACATCAATACAGATGGATGTTTTAGAGTTAATTATTAGATGTCAAAATTTATTCATTTATTTTAATAATTTCTGATTTTTTTGATTAGCATCATTGATTAACACACAACATATTGTTATCTATTATATTCTAAAAATAAATATTCATATATATATAAGATAATTAGCATATACGATTTTTTTTTCATAATTATATTTTTATTTAAAATAAATTAGTTTTAATCATTTTCTTAAGAGTTCTTATATTCTTACATATTTTTCATTAAATTATTTATATAATATATATAAGGACATTTTGTATTTAAGATGAGAAAATATAATAGCATGTTATAGCGCTTATCTCCCACATGAGATGAAATTGTCTATTGAATTTTAGATAATAAATAGCGAACATTAAAATATATTTTATTTCATTTTGTATACAGTAAAAAAAGAAAAATAAAAACAAACTGGATTAATAATAATAATAATAACGACATATAGAATAAATAAATAATTGATTACTATGAAGGTGATGAAATTGAAGAAGAAACATGTTTTGAATTAGTAATAGTTGATTTTATTAATAATCCATGATTTGATTGAGATATTGATAAATGATGTTCGATATTATTATTAGTAGTAGTAGGATGATTAGTTTTTGAAGAATTAAGTTGAGTGTTTTTACGATTTATTTGAGGACAACATTTGGAAAAAAATCTTTTTAAACTATCTTTAAATATTTCATTAAAATAACTATAAAGAAATGGATTTGTTATTGCTGATATCATACATATAAGAAAACGTAATGGAAGATATTTTGATAATTCATGAAATGAATGAACTTTTTCTAAATAAACAAAATTTTTTAATTTTTTAATTTTTTTTTGATTATTTTTAAATAACCTGGTGTACGAAATCGATTTGCATATGTAAAAAATATATATGATATATTAAATGGTAACCAACTAATTGCATATAATGATACAATAAGTAATAATAAAACATTATTTCGACGTTGTCGACGAATTTCTTGACGTAATGAAGCAATATTATGACGTTTCATTAAAAATCGATATCGAAAACCTATCAAAACAAAAAATATTATATATATAAACGAAATATAACAAAATATTATTTACGTTCTCTTAATTTAACCATAACTTGATAATAAGTAATACAAATAATAAAAATTGGAAGGATAAATTGAAGAAATAACATAAATATTGTATATAAAAGATGTAATTCTCCATGTTTAGGCCATGATTCATGACATATATGTAAACGTTTATACATTTTTAAATATTTTATTTCACATGAATCATTTAATAATGATTGACTACATATAACTTTAATCATTGAATCAATTAAAAATTCATCATAAGCTGGTATTGAACGTGAATATATAAAAAGTGGACTAGCTGCTCCAATAGCTAATAACCATATTGATATCATAATAAGAAATGTTGAAAATGTTCCAATAAATTTTTTATGTGGATAACAAACTAATAAATAACGATATATTGATATTGTAACTATAGTTAATGATGATACACATATATTTATAGCTGGAAAACTATCAGCTAATTTACAAAATGCTGGTGGAAATGTCATATATATATATAAACTACGATATGTATTTAAAGGCATTGTAAATAAACATAAAACAAAATCACTTAATGCTAAATTAACAATAAAACAATTATGAGATGTTTGTGGAACATTTCTTTTACTAAATAATATAATAACTATAACAAATATATTTCCAACAATACCAATTATACTTTCAATTATTGATATTATTATAAATGGTATAAGTAACCAACGAGGTAAAGATTCATATTCAGGAAATAAAAAATCAGTTGCAGTAAAATTCGTTATCATTATTTTATTTTCATATATAATAATAAATTATTCATTTTAAGCACTTATCTAAAGTGAAATAAGGCTCTCTCTTTTTTTTTGTATCTCTTCTTATTTATATATATATAGAAGAAAACACGAGAGAAAAAAAGCACACCTATCAATTTCAACGATGAATTCTTATTTTTCACTTAAAACTCATTACACTACAGTGCTTTTTCTTCCCTTCTATCTACATAAATTCTCATCTTCAACTAAACAAGAAAATATAAGCTTAATTGATTCAGTATTCTATGCTTATCACATTCTCGACTTTGATGACACGTTTTATATCAGAATTTGTTATCATAAATATTATTAGTTCTATATCGAAATTTTTCAAATATATATAAATTAATTATTACTGATAATAGAAGTAGAATACTTTTCTTTTAGTTCTCAACAACGGAAGTTAATAGCGTTTTACTAAGAGAAAATAAAAAAGAATATAATGCTTGAATGCTTTTTTTTTTTTTTATTGTTTTATAAAATAACTCAATGAGAAAATAAAAGATAATCTAATTTTTTTTTGTCATAAGTCAATCTAACTTACATAAAAATCTGATCAGAATGACATATATATATAGAAAAAGAAAAAAGTATCTAATATTATTTAAAAATAAATGTAGAACACATAGTATAATCTATTATGCATAATCTCATGTCTTCTTCTATATTTTCATTAGAACTATCTCTTGTTCATTTGTATATTGTCATTGTCTTAAAATCCCCGAGAGGTAAATATGTGTCATCCAGAGTCAAGAGATAATCAAACATGGAAATCAAATGCATGGTATTGTCATGAAAAAGAGCTTTTTAAAGGATAAATATTAATCGGTTTATATCATTTTTAAAAAAAAAAATTAATTCAATCTTCTTAAATTCAAGGTATTTTAGTTTTTTTAGATTGAAATAAATTTTTTTTTTTATCATAAATGTCAATGAAAAAGGAAAAAACAATGCATTTTTTTTTCAGTTCATATGTAAGAACTAGTAAACAAGAAAATTTTTTTCTTCCGGAAAAATATTTGTTTTCCTTTAATGTTACCATTTCATTTAATTCCTAGGGTATGCAATAATAAAAATTGAGATATGTCAATTTTGACGCATTTGAATATACTTAATTTAGGAAATATTCTTTAGCTTTAAACTATTCATTTTCTCCAAAAATAGTGAAATATTTAATTCATAATAATCATATTTATCGCATCCTTTTCTTGAAACTTATCTTTTATTTTAAACATCAGCCATCTATAAATAGATTAATACTTGAAAATTTGATGAAATGTTAAGTTTATAGGAATATATAGTTAAATGGTAAGTCATGGGAAATAATGAAAATAAAATAGCATTCATATTTATATAGTAAATATAATTGATTATCTTCTTTAACGGAACACACATAAATTCGATCAACTGTGATATATGCATATATAAGTTAAGCAAATTGAGTGAAAAAATGTAACAATCAAGATCAAACAAGAACGATTGTAAACGACCTTATAGAACTCTATAAGCTTTGACCTGGGAAAGAAATAAACAAACATATATTATTAATTAATTGTTACTATGTGAAAATAGAATATGATCATCAAAACAATGACAAAAAAAAAGATAAGCTTATCTAGGTGGGAAAAAGGAACCTATTTTCAAAAGAAAAAAAAATAATTATTATAAATCTTCAATTTTATAAAAATATGGTTATGTATTTAATTTGAATAATTTTCAAACCTATATCATGAATTAAAAATTTCATTGTTTTTAAAGAAAATAAATAATCGAAAGCTAAAGAATATTGAATAGAAATATAAAAATATACTTCACTATGATGAAATTCAATTCATATTAAAATCAAATCGATCCGATCTCTGATACATTGAAATAAACAAACATTATATTAAAATGTCATTAAAGTAAATCCATTATGTCACAATATGAGAATAGAGAAGAGCAGTCAACTGAACGGCAAACATTTTGAAATGTTCCCTTACTAAAATGTATTTCCGTAATAAAGAAAATAACGATAAAAAAAGAAAAACTTCAGTAAAAGCATACTTCCTTTATCGGCTTAATGTATAATATTAACATAGATAATTATGTATTATTCAAAAAAAAAAAGAAAAGTTAAAGATCAATCAGTATTTTGTATTTTAAACATAATAAACTTTGAAAATTTACCAATATAAACTCATCTAGAAATTCTTTCTAATTGTTAAAGTAATTAGAAGTAATGTTCATTTCAAAAAAAAAAAGAATTTTTCTCTTGAATAACTTCACATAGAAATAAAATAGATGTCTGCAGCTTTCATTGTTATTATGAAAATATAGCGAAATAAATGATGTCTTTCGCTCCTATACATTACAAGTTAGAAATCCGAATCTTTTACAGTTTCGTAGGTCTTTGATTAGTGACTCTAATACACGTTTTAACGTGTCATGAGTACTTCTTGTTGATAGTGAAAACTGCAGATCTCTATCGTATTTCTATTAAAAATTGTTCAGAAGACATACGATTTTTCTTCTTTAAAATGTATATAAAAATCTTATTTATTCTTTATGCTTAAAATGTCATAATTAAAGTTTAAATTAACGATGATGATGCTATTAATGTTGATACGATTGCAATTGTGTCTGATTGCTTCTAGTTTGACATTTGTCTTTGACCTTACTAAGAAAGAAAACAAGTATGTTAACGTATAAAAATAAAAGAATAATACGAGTTTTCTTAAATTATGCTTTGACATTATCAGAAAAAAATTCAACGTATTATAAGATATAAACCAACAGTATGTATATATCTGTACTATTTTAAATCCATAGATGTCGTACATATCACTAATTTTATTTTTATTATCTATACTAATAAAGTTAATATTTAACTATAAGAAAAATTTTATACTAAATAAATTAATTTGAAAAAATCGAAAATTTTAAAATACAATAAAATAATTCTTTGATCCTTAGTTACAAATGGAGGTCATCATAACAATGGTAGCTTAGTGGAAACTGGGGGAAGACAAAGAAAATACATTTTCCGTCCATTTACAATACAAAAAAAAAAAAAGATCAACAATGGCTGATTTAGGAGCAGGTGTAATTATATTAATTGTTATATGGGTTATAGCATTAGCTGCATTAACATTATTTACATTTGTACAATCACCTGTTCGATTTATTGGTTTAATTGCATTAGTTATAGCAATTATAATAACACTTGTATTAGCATTATTACCACGTGGTGAAATTGATCGTTCATTAGAATCAATTAAAATTCCATATAAATATTCTGGTCTTGCTCGAATACTAATATTAACATTTCTTTGTCTAACATTTCTTATTGGTCTTGTACTTGTATTTATTCATGAAATTCTTCCTCCTATATATGCGCAACCAGTTCGAAAACGTTTTGTCAGATAAAATTAAAAATAATAAATTTTTAGATTAAAATTTTTTGTTTAAATCAAATCAATGTCACGTGGAGGACAAGATGAAGCGATTACGGTATTTTATTATTAATAATAATAAAATTTGTGGAAAAAAAAATAAATTATTTTATTAAATATTTAGGTTTTTTTAGGAGATTTATCACGTGATGCAACAAAAGAAGAAGTTGAAAATACATTTAGTTATTATGGAAAATTACGTAATGTTTGGTAAGATTTATTTATTTATTATTATATTTTATATTTTTTTTCTTTGGTTTAATTAGGCTTTCACGTAGTCCATGGGGTTATGGTAAATAAAATAAAATAATGTGATAAGATTTAATTTTTATTTTTCATATAGGGTTTATTGATTTTGAAGATCAACGTGATGCAGCTGATGCTGTTAAAGCTCTTGATGGAAAGTATGTTATATGATTTAATATCTTAAATTAAATGATTTAAAAATATGGTTTTCTTTTTTTGTATGATTTAGAATGATATGTGGCTCACGTGTTCGTGTTGAATTTTCTCATGGTCGTGGTCGATCAAATCGAACAGGACGAGCTCGACGTCGTTCTGGTAGTCGATCACCTCGATCACGAAAACCTTTTAGTCCACATGATATTTGTTATGAATGTGGAGGCTAGTTTGTTTTTTTTTTCGAAAATCTAAATTTTAAAATAATTTGTGTTTTCGTTTTTAGATCGTGGTCATTATGCATATGATTGTGAAATTCGATTAAGACGTCAACGTCGTATGAGGTATATATAAAATAATTTTTTTTTCTGTGTGTATTTTTATTATTTAAATAGGATGAGATATTGATTTAATTAAAGATAAGAAGAAAAGTATATCTGTTTTTAGTTCACATCAGAGATTGATACGAGCGAGCGATTTATATGACTAGATCGAAAAAAGAATAATCTTCATGGTATCGATAAATGTATATATATATATCGATGGAATTCTTCTTTGGTTTTGGGAGTTAGATTATTAGATATTCATATGAAACAAACGAAACAAAATTCAAAAATTCTCGATTTATTCATTCGATTTCTTTCATGCAAAAACTATCAATTCTTAAAGGTGTGTATACGATGTATAATCGTAGACGAATATATATATTATCAGCTAAATAATTTAGTAAAGAAAATTTTCAATGTGTATAGAGATTATTTTGAGTAAATTAAAAAAAATTGACGGTTTTTCTTTTTTTGTTAATTAAAAAATGAATTAAATCATTATTATATTTAGGTCAAATTCACGTAGTCGAAGTCGAAGTCCCAGACGGACTGGTAATGGTTATTCATCAAAACATGGTGGAAGGTTAATATTATTATTGATAATAATAAAAAGAAAAATCTCATGTTTTTTTTTAGAAGTCGTAGTCGTTCTGGAAGTAGTCGATCATCAAATGATAGAGATCGTTCATATAGTCGTTCTCGATCACGTTCACGCTCTGGATCACATAGTCCATCTCGATCAAAAGAACGACGATCACGAACAAGAACGCGTTCACGATCAAGATCTCGTGGTAGTCGATAGATTATTTTCTATTATTATCAAATATAATCAAGACATGTATAATCCTTCCTATATAAAAAATGTTTTTTTTTTTCGAAAAGGATAATTTGTTTGAACGGATGTGTTATTGTTCTATTCTTCTTCGAAATTGTATTTGTGTTTTATAAACAATACATATACTCTTGAATATCTACTCGATTTCTTTTCCTTTTTTTTTTCTTGTTATTATTATTCTTGCTGTTTGATTTGGTGAAAAGAAATATATATTGGTGTCATCAAGAAAAAAAAATTGAATAATTATTTCCTCATGAATGTCTATGAAGAAATAAATTGAATAGGAATCTAAACATGATTTTAAATTACTTTTTTCAAGGAAAGAATAAAAGTACGATATATTGTCTTGTTCATTTTATTTTTTTTTTTGTTCTTATTCATATCTTTGGTCAATAAAAGAAGGTAAAAGAATAAGAGTAAGTATTTTTTCTGGTACCATTGCGCAAGAGAAAGAGACAGAGAGAGAGAGAGAGAAAAAGAAGAACTATTTTTTCACACAAGCTCATTCTAAAACAATCATTCTTATTCTCAATATATGTATGTGTGCATTTGCAACCTAATCTATAAGTAATGTCGACGATCGTTTTTCTTCTTTTTCTTCTTCATCTACTTTTCATTAATATTAAAATCATCAATGGACAAATTCATGTTGAAGGTAAATAAAAATGATTAATTGTCTATATGAGTGAGTTTTTCTTTTTTTTCTTTTTTTCGTTTGAGATTATTTTTTCATATTGTTCATTTTCGTATATATATGATCTTGTTTTTTTTATTTCATCGTTCAATTAGCCCTGGCAGCAACAAGGTAAAAAGCATGTCGGTCAACTTATGTTTGAATAAGAAAAGGTGGCGGAACGTGAAAGAAAAGGCATTTATCAACCAACACTTCATAATTGAGAACGAGTGTGAGAATGAATTCTTGTGCAATATATGTATATATACATATATACACACTTGAATATAGACGATAGAGATGTTGGGTGTCAATCATATCATCTTATTCAAGTGTCTAACGGATAAGATGTCTCTTACTATCAAAGAAAAGAACAAAAAGAAGACCGAATTTTTAAAAATTAAATTTTTTTCTTTTAGTTATTGGTATTAATGATGATGTAAATTGTGCAAAATGTGATAATCGAGCAGTATGTATACGTTTATCTAATACAACAGATATTAGTTGTGTATGTCTTCCTGGATTTGCATTGTCAACTACGACAGGTCGTTGTATTCTTCAAGGTAATACATTCTTATGTTATGTAAGAAAAAAAACTTTTTTCTTTTACTTCCGTACACCTGTCAAAAGAGCGTTAAACATTAATCTAACATCCGTTGAACAATCATTGTTAATTAAAGTGTCAAGTTTTTTTTTTGTTGTAGAAATACCATTGAATGGTATATGCGATAGTCGTTATGAATGTTTTAATGGAGGTTAGTCGATTATTTCTTTTTTTTTCTTAAGAAATTATTTGCTTATTCAAGGTTATTGTTCGAATATAACAAATAAATGTGAATGTTTATCTGGTTATGGTGGTCTTATGTGTGAATTAGATATAAATGAATGTGCAACTAATGATAAAATTTGTGGTTTATATTCTTGTACAAATTTACCAGGAGATTATAAATGTGATTGTGATTTTTTTCATTCAGGAAAACAATGTCAAAAAAGTAAGAGAAAAAAAAGCTAAATATTTTTATTTAAAATTAATCATTGATTAGTTTAGTTAGTGCTATTGGAATATTTGTATTGATTGTATCATCAATTATAGTCATATTAATCATTCTTTTTCTTATTTTATTTGCTATTCGTACATTTGTTGCTTATCGTTTATCAAGACGAATTTCAAGGTTTGATTTATTAGATTTCGTTTTTTTTTTATAATGAAATAAATTATTCTAGAGAACGTAAACTTCAACTTGAAAATCCATGTATGGCAACATTAACAACCGGTAGTATGATAGGAATTGATCCATTATCAAATGGACCATCATTTATTCGATCTATTGGTCATCGAATTTATGTACCGATGGAAACAGGTTTTGTTAATGCAACACGTTTTCAATCGAATATGATTGATGATGATGATAAAAGACAAATTTCATCATTATCATCGAAATATATTACAAATCTTGATAATTCAATGATTAATATTATATCAAATTGAATTTTTGTATTTTCTATATAAGAAAAAACAATAAACTATTTATTTTTGTCATTCATATTTATTCTTATTAATTAATATTATAGTAAATTATCAAGATATAATTATTTATATAAGATATCTCAAAAAAGTTTTATTGTGTATACATCTCAGCATAGATAAATGATAAAATTTTGATTTTTTTTGTTTCATAGAAGATGAGGCTATTTTATCTAGAATATGAATAATAAGTTCAATAAAACTTGTTAGACACAAAAATACGGAAATTCTATATTCTGTCTTCAAATATTTATTTTTTAATGAAAAATAAATTATTTACAATTAATGTTCAAGATCTGGATGATTTGAAGATAATGACCGTTGTCGAATAGTGATGCCATATTGGAACAATAATAATGTTCCTGTATATTGACTTCTGCTATAAAAAATTTTGGCAATGTCATTGCATGACTGAACAGTATATTTGATAGTATGCAAGTTTTTTTAGGAAACAAGCTAAATTCGGTTCTTCGTGATGTCTCTTGGATAGGGACGATAAGCCTCTGTAAACATTAAATAACATTTCCTATATGCATCTGACATATTACAATGGCATAACTATTATTCTGGCTATGTGCTTCTTTATGTGTGTTAAATCAAGTATATCTACTGTAAATGTTCGAAATCGTCAAATTATGCGTATAAAATCTATATAGAAAAGGATCATCATAGTTAAATCTCTGTATTTTGTTCTTGCTTTAAATTGCAATGGTATCATTTTTAAAAAAACTAATATTGGAAATAAATTACCTTCTATTCTATTATATAGATTAAATGAAAATACATTCAATATTAAAATTTGTTGGAGGACAAACAACAACGAATGAAACGTACAGAAGATCATTCTATATCAATAGTTTTTTAGTGTCAATATTAGTATTTTTATTTAGAATTTTTTCCATATTATTGTGGAGGATGTCCTTATTAATGTTTGACACAATCTGTGTTAGACATCCAAAGACATCAATATGCGTTAAACATTAATCAGTTGTCATTAGTTTTAGTTGAGTGAAAGCGACAGTGGAATCAGATAGAGTATAGAAAAGTATTGAAATTTGATTTAAATCTATATCTTAAAGATGACAACTGTTACTGTCTATTTTTACGATATGTATCTTAATCCTCTCTGTTCTCTTGGTTTTCTGTGATAAATTCTTGATTCGTTAAATATTTCTTATATTATCATTTATTTAACCTTGTACTACTTTCGTGTTCTTGTTCATATAATTATCTTCTCGTGAGATCAAAATAGAAGCATTGTGAAATTATGGAATATTGTACTAATGTACACCGTATATATTTTAATCTTATCTGAAAATTATTTCAAATACTTAAAACTAAAATATAAAAATGATATGTTCATGCTTATAATTATTCTTCGTGTTCACATGTATTAACACGTGATTTTTATAATATAGATAGTGTAATATTCATTGACAATGGGAGAAAAGGGAAAATGACAGGAGATATAAAACATATATAGTGATAAGGTCAATGTAATGTAATTAAGAACAAAGAACAGGTAGATAATATTATGTATCATCATGATCAATGATTGTTTTACTCCTTAGTTTATATTATATATATAAACAAATCAGCGATTGGATGAAAGAAAAAAATCCTTAATTAAACTAATTTTTAATATTGATTGAATCAATGATTACTATTCTTTTGTTCACCAATTAAAATCAAATTTCAAAAAATACGATTCATACTTTATGTTTAAATACATGATTATTATTTATCTGTATAAATCTATATTTGAAGGAGTTATTTTTAATATGAAAAATATCCATATTCTAGTTTAGTTCAAGCAAACTGATTTTTACTTTTAATTGACATGTACGTATTTCTGATCATAGACATAATAAAGAAGTTTCTGTAAGCTTTAAATCTTTATTTTCAGATTTTTATCTATGATATTTTTTGGTCACTACCGTTATAGAAGCTTTATCATCTCCAATTTTCTTATATATGGAGTTCTCATTGCAATATTAGCTGGATTTGTTATTTTAACTATTATATTTGGTACATTATGGTCTAAAAGTGAATCAAAACTTCAATCCATTTCTCGTTTGCTTTCTACTGTATCAACACTTAATTCTACAACATCGACTATAAGCTCTATCACATCGATATATAATACTACTAATAGCTGTCGCATTATCAATACGATGCAAGATAGAATTATTGGTTTACCTCCTTGTCTACCTAATGATAGTCGATATGTTCAATGGACATTTTTACATATGAATGATGTTTATGAATTATTACCAATTGATCAAAATCGAAAAGGTGGTTTAGCTCGTGTAGCATACATAAGACAGTTATTAGTCAATGAAAATAATAATACAATGACATTTCTTGCAGGTGATCTTGTTTCACCATCAGCATTAGGTACAGCTATTGTCAATGGTACAACATTAAATGGAAAACAAATGATTGCAACAATGAATACTTTAGGTCTTGATTATATAACATTTGGTAATCATGAATTTGATTTAAATGAAACAGAATTACTTGCTCGTATGAATGAATCAAAATTTACTTGGATAAGTTCAAATGTATTTCATCGAAATAATAGTAAACCATTTGGATCAAGTATTCCATATAAATTAATTACAATTGATACCGTACGAATACTTATTATTGCTTATACAATTAATGGAACCGGTAATTACGTTCGTTTTATTGATGAATTTTCGCTTGTAAACTATACTAAAGAATTTCTCACTAACTTTCCTAATGGAACATACGATGTTCTTGTTGCTCTTACTCA